>JAODAL010045345.1:0-32019 GCA_025379985.1 Phyllomedusa bahiana
GGCCCGGAAGCGGGGCCCAGCCACCCACCCATCTACAGCTTTTCCGGGGAAGAAAGCCAATTATGGCTGGATATCAGCCATACTACATATCGCGGTCAGCAACCCAGTGTTGCTGACAGATAACCATTGACTCCTCCCACCAACACCAGCCCCTTGGTGGCACATTTCTAGAAGGAAATCTGACATATGGCAGCACCATGCGACCGCATAAGGACGCTCTGCCACAGTATATATATGTATATATATATATAATATATATTATTATATATATATATTATATATTATACATATCTGTACTATCATACCTATCTATCTATCTCTCTCTCTCTCTCTCTCTCTCTATATATATCCTATATATCTCCTATATATATCTATATATATATATATATATATATATATATATATATATATATATATACAAAGACTTGACTACACTCAGGTGGATTATATTTATCATCATCAGTCATTTAGGACAACATTCGATCATTCAGAGATCCTCACTGAACTTCTGGAGTGAGTTTGCTGCACTGAACGTAAAGGGGCCGAATAATTTTGCACGGCCTACTCTACGGTTTTTTATATTTTACAAAAATTTTAAATATCCAATAAATTTTGTTCCACTTCACAATTGTGTCCCACTTGTTATTGATTCTTCTCAAAAAAGTTAAAATTTTATATGTTTGAAGCCTAAAATGTGGCAAACGGTTGAAAAATTCAAGTGGGCTGAATACTTTCGCAAGTCTCAACCAGAAGACAACGGGAATAACTCACAGCAGGACTATAAACAAACTAACATCTGGTCTGGAAATGAGGTGGCCTTGAGCAGAGTTCACAGAATATAAGAATTTGAGTAACTGCTACATGGTTAAAGTGTGCTGATATTCAGACATACAATTAGGGAAGTTGCTGGGTTATATAACTAATCTTAATGGGCTATAAGACACAACTGTAGAGACCCAGTTCAGAACCAAAGGTATTAACTGTGGCCTTGCTGAAGAAAACAGTAGTAAAAAGCAAGCAGAAATAACTATAATCAATCTACCAGGTTTAAAAGGCATGCTGCAGTAGAGAGATGAGTGGCATTACAGACCATGACACACTATGTAAAAAGGTGGGCAATATATTATTCGCAAATGGAAAAAATAATGAGTAAATCAAAAATTAAAGGTATGTTCAGCCATGATTATACATGGTTGATGTGCATGTTGCAGACTGTAGATTACAATAACTAATAAATAACATAAAATTGAAGCAAAAGTCAACAATATATCATATGACTGTTTATTTGACAACAAATGCTTCTTTAACTCCTTACCACTGCTGCCAGTTTTGACCTTCCTGACAGAGCCCCATTTTTCAAATCAGACATGTCACATAGGAATAATTTTTGATACTTTTACTTATTAATGTGATTCAGAGAGTGTTTTCTTATGACACATTGGGCCACATGTATGAAAACTGTCTAGGTCTAAACTTCACTCTGTTGCCCATAGCAACCAATCAGAGCACCCCTTTCATTTCATATAGTGCAGTGGAAAAATGAGAGGGGTGATCTGATTGGTTGCTATAGGCAACAGAGTGAATTTTAGACCTAGACAGTTTTCATACATGTGGCCCATTGTGCTTTAAATTAGTAATAAATTACAGTCCATACAATCCTTGTGTATTTGTGAAATTTTGTGAAAGTTTGGAAAAAGTTGCAGTTTTTAAACTACAAAAATGAATGGGTGTAAGACAGTTACAGCACATACAATAGATTATAACTAGCTTCTATTGTATGTTTACTTTATGCTGGCATAATTTTTTTAATGTCTTTTTATTTTTTACAAAAGTAGGGGGCTCCTATTTTTCACTTTTTGAAGACATTTTACAACACAGATTTGTTTAGAGACCTGCCCAGTTCTGATTTGGCTGTTAGAGGCCTGTATGTTGGATACTCCCATAAATGACTCCATTTAAATATCTCGATAATTTTTTACAAAACAATGCTAATGAAGTTTTTAAACCTCTAGTTGTTTCCCAGAAATTAAATCAAAGTGGAGGTGAAATTTCAAAATTGAACTTTTTTTTTTTTACATGTTTTCATTTTAATCTACTATTTACTGGAACGTAGTAGATGTTACCAAGAAAATGCAACTCAACATGGATTTCCCCTGATTCTTCAATTTTTAAATATCCTATGTGTGATCCTAGTGTGCTGATTCAAACACAAGCCTCAGAATAGGAAGAGCACTTACTGGACTTTTGGCTCTCATTTTCATTACAATATATTTTAGGCACCATCTCATGTTTGCGGCATTCTGAGGTGCTAAAACTTAAAATAACAGCACCTGGGGTTAAACACTCGCTCAGCAGTGAGTGTGTGTAATTACTAAGCAGCAAAGAGACTGACAGTAGCTACCTGAGAGGAGAGGTGATGTCTGAGCATATGTGGTCAGGACTAAGGAGCTCTTATCACTAGTTGTATTCCCTGGAGACGAACTGCACACTATGGATCACTAAGGTAGCAACAAAAATGGTTAGCATTTTTAATAATGATGAATGGTGAAATTGTTTACTATTTAAGTTGAAAGCTTCCCACATTAATTTTACTTTGTGGTAAAACCTCTTCAATAAACACCCCTAAAAAGACTGCTTTTTGGAAACTACACCCCTTACAAAATATATCCAGAGATTTAGTGAGTATATTGGGGGTGTTTCACTGATTTTTACAATTTTATCTTTTTCCAAATATATACTGTATAATGCAGTTTTAACTGAAAAGGTTTCATTTTCACAAGGAATCCTGGAAAACAAACACCCGAAATGTTTTATTCAATTTCTTCCAAGTTTTGCAATACCCTATATGTGGGTTTAAACTGTTGTTTAGGTGCATGGCAGGGCACACGAGGGAGGGAGCGCTGTTTGGCATTTGGAATATAGATTTGAGTGGGTGCCATTTTCAATTCACCCAAAGTACCAGAACAGGTGAAACCTTTCAGAAGTCACCCCATCTTGGATTCAATACCCCTCAGGGAACTCATCTAGGGCTACAGTATGCATCTTGGATCCACAGGTGTTTCACAAGTTTTTTAGCACTGGGCCATGAAAATAGAAAAAAACCTCAGCAATTCCACCATTGTTTTTTTACGTTTCAATTTTATAGCGTTCGTCGTGCAGTATAAATGACATAATAACTATACTGTGCGGGTTGGTAAAGTTACAACAATATAATTTTTTGCAACACAAGAAAAGCTTGTAAAGGATACATTGGTTAGTTACTCTAGTGGAAATACACAGTTCCTGCAAACAAAATTATTCGAGTTTACAAATTATGGTATTGTCACACCAAAATACATAATACCACAAAAGAAGAAAAAAAGGACTAAACACCATAATCTAAAATCAATAATTCATTAAAGGGGTTGTCTCGCTACAAAGATTAGCTTTCAACATGTAGGGAACACTAAATGAAGACGTTTTCCAAATATATTGCTTTGTTCATTTTTTTTTTTTGTTCAGGAGCTACAAGTGATTTTATCACCTTCTGTCAGGTTTCCCAAGTGACCAACCTGTGCACTTTTTCTGCCCTGCTGTTTGTTCTATCTGATAGCAGGGAGTGACATCATCATACAGGTCATGGCAGCACAGAACTCTGGACAGTGAAAGCTTGTTTGTTATCTAATCTTTCAAATAAAAGACCGTAATTATTACTGTTTACTTTAGCTCAGCAACTTCTCATGTCCTGGTAGAAGGTAATTTAGCTAATCTAGACTAATAAACATAATAAACAGAGAAGTCTGAATACATGGAGCTCATATGCTAATTACAGAAAGCTTGACCAGGAAGTGACAGAGCAAAGCAGCATGATTTCATTCATGTATCCTATGAAATTATGAGATGAGACAACCCCTTTACAGGTAAAATACAAAAAAGAATCATGAAAAACAAAATAAGCAAAACACAAAATGGACGATATCAACACAAATCAGATGTAAAAAATATGGATAGTGTATTGAGTCAATTGGGCTTATACCTATTCTGGTGACATAATTGTTGTATAGTATACATGATGTAAATACCTAGTAGACCACATAGAAAGGAAAAGGACAAAAAGTCTTAAACAAGGATACATAGTAATTCCTTCTTACCCATGGTAAAAAAAACTATGCACAAATCACAACTGACCAATGCACATTTCACCAATGCATTCTTGGGGGAGGGAGGGTGTGTCAAGATGTTAAAATTGGTCTCCATACATACCTACCTATGACATGATGTAATACAGCCAATAAGAAGGATACCCTTTACAAAACAAGGAATTCAATTATGCCCCAGACAAAAAAAATAATAATCAAGTGACACATACAAAAATTGCTATGTAATAAATAAGAAAAACTCAAGAAATTCATAAAAATACAGTTTGTAATTTGTAGCATTAACTTGGCGTTCAGAAAATGTCAGCGCAGGTCCATAGAGCACCACGACTCTACACTGTTGCCCCACTTCTGGCAGTCAAGCACAAGCGCGCATTTCCCAAAGACTTAGCTTCCGGACATGCGCACCATGCCTAAAGACGCCGAAGTGCCGGAGCGAGCCCGGCCCATCAGGCCGAAAAAGTCGGCTTATACTCAAGTATATACGATAAATACATTTTTTTTTAACATTTTGCATGTATCCTATACAAAAAAACTATTAATTATTGCTACACGTGTTCTTATATTGATACAAGGGTATATTTATCAAATTCAGACATATATAGAAATGAACATAAAAGAAAAATTATTTATAATGTAAATACAGATTGAAACAACAAGAAACAAAAAGTGTAGGAATCATAAAAATGAAGAAAAACTTAAAGAGAACCTGTCACATAGATTATGCCCAACTTGCTGAGGACAGCACAAGTTAGTGTGTTTCCAGCGCTGTGTCCCTTATTCTTTAAGATGCTGTAGTTTTCATGTATTTAATGCTCAAATCAGCAGTTTTCAGCCAGAAGAGTCATTTGAAGAGTCATTCAAAGAGTCAGTTATTTTCAAACCCCACCCACCTGAGGCTATCCCCACCCACCTCAACTGATAAACCTATTATTTTGAATAGGTAGAAACATGTGAATAACTGTCGGTGGGCAGGGCTAGAATTTGGTGGGTGGGGCTAACACCTACTCATGAATAAGATTTAAGGGGTAAATGCTCTAAAACTGGCAGCAGGATGGACCACCACGTCTGAGCCACGTTTCTCCCAGGCCACCGGATGGTGACTCTGCATGTGTTGACGCAGGGCCGTGGTGCCAATTGCCCCCTGGCCCGCTTCACTTTTTTGCCACAGATTTACATTAACCCATTGGGGGCCTCCCCGGGTTCTTAGCAAAGAATTCACACCACCGAGTAGCTGATTTTCTGCCAAACGCCGCCTGGTAATACACTGCCGCTGCCTCGTGCCCCCCCGTCCCACTACTTTCGGGGCCCCTCGAAGCAGGTTTTTCTACCTCGTGGCCCCTTTGGTCCCGACCTCGCACGCGCTACCCGCTGACTAGGGGCCGCAATACCCATTGTGGCTGGCCCGCCTGATGCGCAAGCTGACGCCCTCTTTTGTGATGATGATGAACCCCTTTGTTATCCGGCCCCCAATTGGCGGTCGGCTCATCTTCATCGATCGTTTTTGTGGTTCTTTCCTGCTGTCCTCTCAACGGTTTGGAGCAGGGCTTACCCTTCACAACATGATCCATGCCACTTCTCCACATCCATACTTTTCTGCCTACTGCAAGAAGAGGGGATTTGGCCCATTTCTTTTCTGCCAAGTAGCTGCTGACTGCCCTAAATTGTTCTCCTCGCTGTATAGTGGCGCTGGCCCAGACCACATAGTAATCTGGCTGAGGGAACCGGGGATGGGACGAGGCATTTGGGGGAAAAGGTGAGGGCCGCTGACCCACTCCCGGGCCATGCCAATAAGGGTTGTGTCTGCGTTACCACCACTTTGGCGGGGGTTCTCAATTCATCTGGGAGGAAGTGGATGACTTAGTCAACTAATCAAGAACCCTTGCGTTGCGGGGTCAACCAGGGGCCGCTAGATGGACCGGCATTTTGGGCCCTAATCGAGTGCCCCCCTGCTGCGATGTTCCCTTTAAGTCTGCAACCTGTGCCGCTCCGGAATTTTTTGCGCCATCCCACTCACGGTAAAGGCCGCCCCCTTTTGTCTACATACGTTTGTTCAAATTTTAAAACTCTGTTTAAGGGAGATATCTGATATGTAAATAACAACTGTTTTGATTAAAATGAACCCAAACAGGCTTGGGCAACTCTTGGATTTAATTGGCTATAGAGATCAGCAGCAAAAAAAAAACTGGTGTGTGGTGTGAAAAACGCTGTTTTTTTAGGGACTAAAAAGCACAAACACACTTAAAAAACCCTGGTTTAAATTTTCACTACAAAATGAGCAGCAAAAAATTAATGGTATTGGGTGAAAAAAAAAATGTGTATTTTATGAATAAGAAACCCCCCGACGCGCGCGGGGGCCGGCAAGCCCGGGGGAGGGGGGCAAGCGGGGGGCGCGGCACCCGCTGGACCCATGACAACAAACACGCTTATTTAACCCCGGATTAAATTAGCTTAGCACCCAAAAAATTTTTTTCTGGGTTTTTAAAAAAAAGTTTATTTTAGACTCAAAAGCACAAAAAAAGCTTAATTAACCCTTGGTTACACTCACCCCCCTTTTTTTGGGACACCTGTCCAAATGCTCGTTAAAATTTATTTTAATCAGCAATCAATGGCGGGAACTCGTGCATTTTGGCTGTAACTGGTCAAGACCATCTCCTGCAGTTCAAAACCGAGCTCAGTATGGGGAAGAAAAGGGGATTTGAGTGCCTTTTAAAAGTGGCATGGTTGTTGGGGCCAAAAAAGGGGTGGTCGAGTATTTCAAAATGTGATTCTGGGATTTTTTACGCAAACCATCTCTGGGTTTTCGGAATGGTCCGAAAAAAGAAAAAAAAATCCAGGACGGCGGGCCGTGGGCGGAAACCTTGTTTTATGCCCAAAAAGGTCAAAGGGAAAGGGCAGAATGGTTCGGCTGATAGAAAGGCAACAGTGACCAAATAGCCACCCTTACAACCAAGGGTTTGGGAGAAAGAGCATCTCTGAACGCACAGACGGCGAATTTGGGCAGATGGGCTACACACAGAAGCCACCCGGGTTGCCATCCTTTTCAGTAAGAACAGGAAATGAGGCTCCAAATTCTCAATCATCGAAAATTTGGGAAATAGAATTGGAAAAAACGTTGCCTGGGTTGATGGTCCTTTATTTCAGCTGCGACATTCGGGTGGTAGGGGGCAAATTTGGCGTCAAAAACATGAAAGCTGGGTCCATCCTGCCTTGTATCAACGGTTAGGTGGTGGTGGTGGTGTCATGGTGTGGGGAAAATTTTTCTGGGATTCTTTTGGGCCCCTTGGTAAAAATTGGCATCGTTGCAACACCTTGTGGAATCTATGCACAAAAATTGAGGGAGTTTGAAGGCAAAAGGGGGGCCAAAACCCCTTACTAGTATGTACCAAAAAAGTGGCCGGTGGTGTAAATTGCGGGACAGAAATGAGCAGCAAAAAAATTAAAGGGGGATGTGGGGTGTTAAAAGTCTTGTTTTTATGACTTTCAAAAACAGAAACACGCCTAATTAACCTTGGATTTAAAATTAGCTCAGAAATCACCGGAAAAATTTTGTTTTGGGTTTAAAAAAAGTTTTTTTTTCTGACAAATACACAAACGCTTAATTAACCCTTGGATTAATTTGCGCAAAAGAAATGAGCAGCAAAAAAATTTCTGGTTTGTGGGGTGTTAAAACGCCATGTACAGGGAGGTCCCCTTAATCGTTCCCCAAATTTCATAGTCCCTAGTTTCAAACGGAGACTTTGGGCGTGGCTGACATTTAAACCCGATCAGCCCTTGATAACCAGGTGCCAGATGCCACAAAATGCCATAGATATAGAAAAATTAGGTAAATCTTCTAAAAAAAAGGGACAGACACAAAACAAATGTAAAAAAAAGTTCCCTGCATATCCAAAAAAAAAAAAGAAAAGCATTTAATAAATTTTCCTGTCCCCACTTACTGCAATTTCAACTTAAGAACAAACCTACAGTCCCTATCTCGTATGTAACCCAGGGACTGCCTGTATTTTACTGACTACAAAAACAGAAACACGCTTAATTAACCTTCGGATATAAATTATGCTACAGAAATCACCAGGAAAAATTTCCTCGTCTTTGGGGTTTAAAAATACTGTTTATTTTACTGACTACAATAGGCCATCAAAATGAACAACAGTTACTGGGTGGCCACCCTCCTGGATCCCCGGTACAAAACAAAACTCAGCACTTTCCTTCCACCCACCCAAATAGAGAGTAAAATGCAGGAAGTGGAGACCTTGCTGATTGATCAACTGGAGACATCTGTTGCGTCTGCTTCACGTTCCCCAAATGTCACGGTGGAACAACATCAGCGACGTGACAGCAGTAGAGTGTCAAGTAGGCGAAGCGGCAGCAGTAGGCAAGGTGGCAGAAGCCTAATGGGTGACCTCTGGCAATCTTTGTTTACCACCTCACCAACGCATGCAATGCAGGGCACACATCCAACACACAGAGACCAGCTTAAGATCATGGTGCACGACTATCTGCGGCTCAACACCGATGTTTTTGGATGTGTTCCGGACCCCAAAGACATCGGGGTATCCAAAAATGACGAATGGCCCGAGCTGGTTCGTCACGCCATAGAGGTGTTGTCCTGCCCAGCAGCCAGCGTCATATCTGAGCGGACTTCAGCACAGCTGGAGGAGTCATTACAGACAAACGCATCCGGCTTTCCACAGATAATGTGGATCGTTTGACTTTCATCAAGATGAATCAGGCATGGATCTCTGATGATGTTGTGGCCCCAATTGCTGAGGTCACCGATTAGTTGCCGGTCTACTTCACATTCCTCTTCATACAGAAATTGTCCTCTTGAAAAATGTTTTTAAAATGATCATTTTACTGCAATTTTTATTCTCTTTTCCAACAGTTCATTTGGCTGGTTTTGCAGTGAGGAGACTGTAAAAGACAGCAAGGTTTCATGACAACACAATCCATTTACTCACTTTATCTTTAGAAGTTTTCGCATTGTCAATGGTTTTGAGTTCATGTTGCTGTGAGATACAGCTATAATTATGGTCCTTTGGGACAGAAATGTGGCTTTTAAGTGGCATTTCTCCCTCACAAATTTTTAAAAGTGGCTGAGAAGTCATATTTATAATTTTTTGGGGTCATGTAGCTGTGAGATACAGCAATAATCATGGTCCTTTGGAACAGAAATGTGGCTTCTAAGTGGCATTTCTCCCTCACAATTTTTAACAGTGGCTGAGAAGTCATTTTTATAATTTTTTGGGTCATGCTGCTTTGAAATGCAGCAATACTACATGTCCTATTATAAAAAAAATGTTGTGTTCTAACAGACATTTGTTCTTCACAATTGTCCAAAGTGGCTCAAGGGTCATGCTTTGAATTTTTGGGGGCATTTTGCTTTGAAATGCAGCTATACTACAGGTCCTATTATAAAAAAAATGTTGTTTCTAACAGACATTTGTTCTTCACAATTGTCCAAAGTGGCTCAAGGGTCATGCTTTGAATTTTTGGGGGCATTTTGCTTTGAAATGCAGCTATACTACAGGTCCTATTATAAAAAAAAATGTTTCTAACAGACATTTGTTCTTCACAATTGTCCAAAGTGGCTCAAGGGTCATGCTTTGAATTTTTGGGGGCATTTTGCTTTGAAATGCAGCTATACTACAGGTCCTATTATAAAAATTATTTTTATTTCTAACAGACATTTGTTCTTCACAATTGTCCAAAGTGGCTCAAGGGTCATGCTTTGAATTTTTGGGGCATGTTGCTTTGAAATTCAGCTATACTACAGGTCCTATTATAAAAAAATGTTGTTTCTAAACAGACATTTGTTCTTCACAATTGTCAAGAGTGGCTCAAGTGTGATGGTGCTGTCAGAAACAGGAATAGGTAGGACACTGTTAATGGACACATATTGCAAAATGACTTGTTTTTGCAAGATCTTTAACATAGCTATCAATCCCTGTATTGAGACAACCCATTTAATACAATTAAAAAAGAGAAACAAAGACATGGTGGGATTCCATCCTATTTTAAAAATGTGTTTTCTAGAATTAAAGTACTAAAAAACTTGCACATACAAAATAGCTGGTAAAAAAATTCCTCTGAATTGTACAAGGGAGGTACAGGAAAACTTGACCAGATGTAGGTTATTCAGAGGACATGGAGTATGGAGCACGGACAGAGAACAAAGTACAGAGACAATTTCCTCCAGCACGTTGAGTAAAATAAGAAAAAGAATGCCAAGAAAAAAGGGCACCTGGGTGGAACAGGAGCGTTAACCACCAGTATTTCCAAGTGAAGCTCAATTGGTCCGCACTCATACGGAGGGGCAAGCGCTACCCAGGACAGGGACAGTATATGTCCAGTGAAACTAAAATGGTGGTTGAAAGACTCCTTTTTCCTGCACTTTTTAAATGTGGGGATCATGCAGGTTTGGGGCTCATGCTGTGGCCCAGGACAGGTATAGTCAATGTCCAGTGAAACTAAAATGGTGGTTGAAAGACTCCTTTTCCCGGCACTTTTGAATCTGTGGGTCAGACAGGTTTAATGGTCATTCTGCGGTACAGGACAGATATAGTCAGTGTCCAGTTCAACTAAAATAGTGGTTGAAAGACTCCTTTTTCCGGCACTTTTAAATCTTGGGGTCATGCAGGTTTGGGGCTCATGCTGCGTTCCAGGACAGGGATATTCAGTGTCCAGTTCAAGTAAGATGATGGTTCAAATCATACTGCCTTCTGGCACTTTTTAATTTGTGGGTGATGCAGTTTTAAGGGTCATGCTGTGATACAAGACAGGGATAGTGAATGTTGGTGTGTTTTTTTTCTGTGGCTTTTATAACCTAAGTGTGTTGCCTAAGATGTGACGTACCATTTGACTTTTGGGGTTTTAAATTCCAGTTCTCCCCCCCTGTAGGGTGTAAGAATGAAGGTGTTGTTGCTCCCATAGTTTTAAAGGGGCACGCCATAACGACTGCTCATATCGACTTTTGTGTTGGTCGACTATCGACCATCGCCCGGGTGTCGTGGCCAAGAAAATCGTCAACACTACTCATAGATGGGGGGTGAGTAGTACCCCTTTTTTCTTTTGGGGTGGTTTGTGTATATTTTATTTTTTTGTTGGGTTTTTATTGTTTCATGTTATTGTTTTGTATTATTTGGGTAATAAAGATTGTTTTTTTCATCGGCTGTTGTTGGTATTGTTTCTTATGTACCTTATGGTTTCAATATTGATTGACCGGTTTTTTTTGTAGGCTTATTGGGTTCATTTGGAGTCAAATACAGGGTGTGTATTTATCATATACAGATATCTTAATCAAATAGTGTCGCATTTTTTAGAACAAACAGTAGTCAGACGAGAGGTGGCGGTTTACCTGCGAGGGGCAGGCCCAAAAAATTTTTGGGCAGGCCCGGGTCGCAGCACGAAAGGGGGACGTTGCAGCAGGTGTCACCGGTGGGGCCACAACTGCCGCTGTATTAGCGGCCTGTGTGCGCAACCAAGGGTTCTTGTTTGGGTTTGGGACTGGGTCATCCACTTCCTCCCAGATGACATCTGAAACCCCCAGCCAAAAAGTGGGTGGGATCGTCAGAACCCCTTAGAGGCATGGCCCGGGGCGGGTCACGGCCCTCACCTGTCCTCAACCCGCCTCTGCCCATCTTTTCCTCAGCCAGACATCTACTATGTGGTCTGGGCTCAGCGCCATATACAGGGGGATGAAAAATTTGAGGGGGGCATCAGCCTACTTTGGCCGAAAAAATGGGGCCAATATCCCCTCTTTTTTGCTGGGCGGCAAAGTTAGATGTGGAATTTGCATGGGAGGTATGTTGTGGGGGTCGCCTCTGCATCCCAAAGACCGTTGAGGAGGACAGCACTGAAGAAAACAATAATAGATGATATGTAGGACCCACTTGGGACCCGGGGAAGAAAAGGCTTCATCTGTCAGGAGAAGAGGGTCAGTTTGTGGTCAGGAAAGGGCACACCCAGCAATGGGTTGGGGTCGGAGTCAGCAGGGTGCAGCGGGTTGGGGTCGGGGCCAAACGGCCAGGGGGTAAAAACTCGTTGCAGGTCCAAGAAAGTTTGGCCGGGGGCTCAGGGGGCAGCGGTGGTAGTATCACTCATGCGGAGCGTTGGTGTAAAAATCAGCTACTCGGCGGTGTGGGTTCTTTGCTAAGACACCGGGACAATTTTGGGTATATGCAGAATCTGTGGGCAGAAAGTAAAAGCGTGGCCGGGGAGCAAAATTTGGGCACCAGGGGCCCTGCGTCAACACATACAGCGTTCCACCCGGGTGGCCTGGGAGTAGTGGCTCAGATGTGGTGGTCCCCCTACCGCCGCAGAACAGTCGCAGGGCCAGTGGAACGCATGCCTTTGCAGCCGTAAAGGCTCCACCACCTCGCAGAAGGGAGCTGTTTCTCTTTGACTCATCTCCCGGTCGATGTCCTGTTTCCTCGCTACTCAGGCGCCAGCAGTGTTCGCGAGGGATTAAAAAGAGCAACAGTTGGCCCAACCACCCCTAGGTGCAGCAGCTGACCGTATCCTGTCCAAGTTGTTGGTACTGCAGTTCCTCCCTTTCCAAAGGGTGGATCTGCCCCATTCGAGAACAAATGGTTGTGCGAGCCGAGAGGGAGAGTTCCAAGCCCGTAATTTTTTTTCCCAAAAAAGGCGTCCCGCACTTCATAAATATGTAGAACAGAAGGGGGGCCCAGTCCTTGGCTTAGGTTTTTTCCCAAAGTGCACGGCAGACAGATCTGGAGCTGTAAACCGGTCGGGAGTACTTGTCCTTTACCCCCACGGGGTAAATTTGCTTCCTGAAACTTGGACCAACAATTTGGACAGTTTAAATGCTGCCCCTCCCCAAATGTCCGCCTCCCCCTCCTCCACCACCACCATATCTCCCCCTCCACAAGTATTCTCCATCATACCACTTTTAGGGACAGCGGTGTCACACATTCTACCCGGCTTGCCTCGGCGAACGAAGTCCGCAGTGGGGAACTGCCCGCTCGCGCAGCAGAAATCGAGTTTTGGGCTTTCCCCGCGCCAACTGAAAAATGGGAACCATGGGAGAGACAATGGGAGAAAACATGGTGCCCCGCGCTGCACCGAGGAGGGATGGTCCATGCCCCCCTGCAGGGCGCACGTGTTCAATCGGTTGTGAAAGGGTTTCCCTGAAGTCTTCACCGTCTCCAGAACATTTGAAAAGGCCGGGAAAAATGTGCATCACTTACCCTTTCCCTCAAAGCCGGAACACCCCCTCGGTTGCAGGGGCAAAACACCTCCCCCAACACACTCGATTGCGATGTTTCCACCCTTGGAATTCCAGCCGACATGTTGGAGGGACTGTATAAACAGGAAAGGCCCATTAACGTTTTCTTGATGACAGGCGGACAGGAGTATCCCCTGTGTAACTTTGATGTCACCCCAGGGGCGCTCATCGGACACTTGCCGTTTAATGAGGCCTTCGAGGAAGGGACGTTATTTGTCAGTCGCAGGACTACGGGATGAATAACGTCTTTCCACTGTTCATGTCCTGGAACAGAGCTAAAAAAATTGTCGGGTAGGGACTGGAGACGGGGCGATAACTCGCGCCAAATGAGTCCGGTGGGGACGAACTGGAGGAGGAGGAGGACATTGGAGCAAACATTGTCTGGTGAAATGAGTAGATTTTTACCCAGTGACAAAAAGAAGGAGCAGGAGCAGCGGGAGGGGGGTAGAGGAGATGGGAAGTGAGGCAGATGACCCCAAGCACCGGGGCAGTTCAGTGGAGTGGGGCAGGGGACCCCCTCGGAGTCACTTGCCCAGATGGCCCGCAGCATGTGATTTGCCTGGCTAGTGACCCCGAATGTCAGCATCGGCGGGGATGATTCTGCTCTCCCCCCTATTGGATTTCCGCTCCCGGTCCAAAAGGGGACCCTTTTCCCAGCTGCTGAGAGGGGGGACAAACTCAAATATATGGGAAATCCTCCATAGTCATTGGGCCCGTGTATGTGGGTCTGACCGGGGGGTTTTCGTGCGACGTACTACTGCGCGGCTGCTGGGGGAAGGTGGGGGGTAGGAGCAGTACCGCTCCCAGCAGCAACCTAAGCTGGAGTCACTGATGAGCAGCTTCCTTCCCCCCTGTGAGGAGGGCAGTGCCAGAGCAGCAGGCCTGGAGTAGCCCCCTAAACCCAACAGGTGGGGGGCCCTATTTGGAAGCACTTGCCACCCCATTAGAAATCCGGGATACGTGCAGCCAACGGATGTGGGCCCGCAACTTTCCCGAGTTTGCAGTGGGAAGCGTCCTCCCCTGGCCAGTAGTGTGGCATCAGAGGGGGTGTTCTTTGCGGGGGGGCCTCTTTAAACCCAAAGGAAACCGCTTGTCAGGGGGAAATTGAAACGACTGCCCTTTGTCTTGAATCAGGCGTGGATCGGCCGTATTTCCACACCCCAATGCCTTAGGCATCAGACTACTCAGCCATGACCCCTACCCAAACTGTAGAAATGGTCTGCTTAAAACTACCTGCCTCAGCCACTTTCTGATGCCACCACCCGCCTGATGTAACTCCTGCCGTTTCTCCATCTGCCCCCAACCTTTCTTTACCAGGGACTGGTATTCCCACCACTCCACACTCTGTCATTGTCCCACTCATGACCTATGCTGCTGCTGCTCCCGTGCCCTCCGCACTGTGTCATTGTGCCATCTGGACCTACTCTGTTTTTGCACCCGAAAATGTCATTGTCCCACTGCCAGATCTGCTGCGCTGTGGCTGCTGCCGTCCCCTCCCCCTCTGTCATTTTCCACTTTTACCCATGTGCTGTGGGCTGTCCCGTCCCCTCTCCCTGTTTCATTTTGCACTCTGTGGCCTACCCCCTGTTTTTGCCACCTCCAAATGTCATTGTGTACTGTCTGCCCTAAATGCTGTTTGGCTGCTGTGTCCCCTCCACTCTGTGCATTGTCACTCTGGGGCCTACCCCTCTTTTTGCCACCTCCAGAAGTCATTGGCCACTGCTGCTTCATGCTGCTGCTGTGGCGCTGCCTGACCACGACATCTGTCATTGTGCCCTGTCTGACCTGTGCTGCTGTGGCTGTTCCCGAGACCTACACCTCTGTCATTGAGCCACTGTTGATTCATGCTGCTGCTGGGGTCTCCCCTGCCCTCCACACTGTGTCTTTGTCCCCACCTCTGACCTCATCTGCGCTGCCTACACCATCTCAGTCATTGTCCCACTCTGGGCCTACTACTGTTTTGCCCCTCCACAATTCTTTGTGCCACTTTGACTCATGGTGTGGTGCTCCATCCCCTCCACACTGTTCATTGTGCCATGTTGACCTCATGCTGCTCTGCCGTCACCTCCACTCTCTGTCATTGTCCCACTCTGTGGCTTACTACTGTTTTCCCACCCAAATGTATTGTCCATGCCTGACCTCATGCTCGCTGTGGCTGCTGCCGTGACCCCCCACACTTGTCATGGTGCCACTGTCTGACCTCTGCGTGCTATGGCTGCTGCCGTGCCCTCCCCTCTGTCATTGTCCACTGTTGACTCATGCTGCTGCGCCGTCACCCACTCTCTGTCATTGTGCACTCGGGGCCCTCTACTGTTTTGCCACCCCCGGGAAATGTCATTGTGCCACTGCCTGACCTCTGCTGTGCTTGGTCTGCCGTGACCTCCACACTCTGTCATGGTCCACTGTCTGCCTATGCGCTGCTGGGGCTGCTGGCGTGACCTCCACACTGTGTATTGTGAAACTGTCTAAACCTCATCTGCGCTGTGGCTGCTGCGTAACTAAACACGTCCCCTTTGTGCCACTCTTGGCCTACCCCTGTTTTTGCCCCTCCAAATGTCTTGTGCCACTCTCTGACCTAGCTGTTTTGGGGCTCCCCGCTGTCACCCCCACACTCTGTCACTGATGTTGCCCCCCTGAGCCCCGTTTTTTTTTTTCTAGCTTTCGCTGCCATGATTTATCAGGCAATTTCCCCGTTTGTTTTTTTTGGTCTTTTTTGCCCTTTAAGTGCCTGGGAATTTTATGTGAAGCATTATAAGAGGGCGGCGTCTCTGCGTGTCATACTAAAACACAACATTGTATAAAGACCAAACCCAAGCTCCTTCTGAATTTTTAAACATGGAAAACGTTCACAGCACCCTGGGGTCTTACGCTGGAAATAGCTGTTTTTTAATGCGATTCGTCCAAATAATTTGGACGAAACAAATTTTGTCGGGTAAATTTGGCGAAGTCACCGAATCGAATTTTTGAGAACTTCACCCATCTCTAATCATTGCACAAGTACATTTTTTTCACATTTTACCACACATAGAATTTTTTTGCAGTTTCCCAGTATGTTCTATGCTATGACGAATGACAAAATTAACAACTACATCTTGTCCTGCAAAATAAAAGCCGTCATATGTTTATGTAGATGTGAAAAAAAAGTTATAGCTCTGGTAAGGCAGGGAGGGAAAAAACAAATGTGAAAAAAAAGGCCTCGACGTTAAAGGGGTTTTCTCGCTACAAAGATCATATCTGTAATGATGGGGACAGTAAAAATATGCACTTTTGCAATTTCTTTGTATTACCTAAATCACTTAGTATAGCGATATAAATAATCTGTGTGTCTATAGCTATTTCTGCAGCAGGTGGCCGGGCCACGCCCCCCATGTTGTGATTGGCTGCCTGCACTCTGTGCTTACTCCCCTCTGAGCTGTGTAAATTGAAAGTGAAACTAGTTGCATCAGCTCTCTATTCTGACTGTGTATAATAAAGGCTCTCTGAGCTTTTTCCCATGCTC
Source organism: Phyllomedusa bahiana (assembly GCA_025379985.1). Taxonomy (NCBI): domain Eukaryota; kingdom Metazoa; phylum Chordata; class Amphibia; order Anura; family Hylidae; genus Phyllomedusa; species Phyllomedusa bahiana. The sequence continues at coordinate 16,883 of JAODAL010045345.1, forward strand.
CTCTCCAGCCTATGTAAAGGATCTGGGGAAATTTTGATCTGTAGCTGCAGATTTGTAGTATAACTGTTTCAGCAAAGCAGGTGTTTTTCATACGAGGAGCTTTTGCACCCCGGGAGGCAGGGCTTTTTACGGTCATGCTGCCCTAGGGATTAAACCTGAATCGCCCCCCCTTAACATTTGCATTACCCTGCCCCTTTTACAATATGCCCCACCCCTTTACAAAAGCCAGGCCTTTTAACCATGTAACGGCTCTAGAAAAAAAAGCTAATTAAGGGTTTGCTTTCACCCGCTTTCCTAACGTTGAATAGCCTTTTAGCACCAGGGAAAACTGGGAGATACCGCCAAACTATCCCGAACATAAACCCCTACACTACAACCAATATTTCCTATACAAAGACCATGATGGAGACACGAGTTACACAGGCTCTGAGATGTATATTACCACCAACAGTGCCCATAAGTGGTGAACCAGTGTACACAGACTTGCAGATGTATATTACCCCATACAGTGACCAAAGTGGTAGAACCCGTAGTGCAATGCACCCTAGTACAGCCCCAAAAACAGTAATTCAAGCTCTACTGAAAATATGTTTTCTGCCGTTTTCCCCAAAGTGTACTGCGCACCGGAAAAAAGTGAGGTAAAAGTCTATGGGAGTCGGCACACACCGTTATAGAAGTACACCCGGCCTGCACAGCTTCTACAGTCACAATCACATATGCCGCAAGACCCAGGAAAAGAAAGGGAATATAACACGGGTAGGTTAGATACTCAACGCACAGGTAGGGTAACACAGGAAACTTGATTTTCAAAGCCCGCAGGTAGGGTAAACAGGATAGGCTTAGATCCCAATGCCAGCAGGTAGGATAACACAGGAAAGGCTTAGATACCAACACAGGGTTGGATAAACAGGATGGCTTAGATATCAAGGGCCCGCAGGGAGGGTAAACAGGGTAGGGTTAATACTCAACACCAGAGGTGGATAACACAGGGAAAAGGGTTTAAAATTTAAACCAGCAGGTGGATAACACAGGATAGGCTTAGATATCAAGCCAGGGGGTATAACAAGGGTAGGCTTAGTACACAGCACCAGCAGGCAGGATAACACAGGATAGGGTTAGATACCCAAAGCCACGGTAGGGTAAAACAGGATAGGCTTAGATACCCAACGCCAGCAGGTAGGATAACACAGGGTAGGCTTAATACTCAACGTCAGCAATAGGATAACAAGGATAGGCTTAGATACCCAATGCCCCAGGTGGATTTAAAGCAGGATAGGTTAGATACCCACGCCAGCGATAGGATAATACAGGATAGGCTTAGAACCCAAACCCAATAGGATAAAAACAGGAAGGTTAAAATACTCAACAAGGGTAGGCTTAGTACATAGCACCAGCAGGGATAACAGGGGTAGGCTTAGATACTCAACGCCAGCAGGTAGGATAACACAAAAGGGTTGATAACAGCGCCAGCGGTAGATAACACAGGGTAGGATTCCTAACAACCACATCTTCACCCTCCCAACACCCCACGTTTCTCACTCCCGCACCAATCTCTCACCCCCTCTCCCCCCCACGTCCCCCAGCACAGTCTCAGCCCCCCGGCACGTCTCAGCCCCCCCCCAGCACATGTCTCAGCCCCCCCCACCCCATGTCTCAGCCCCCCCCCACACATGTTCAGCCCCCCCGTACTGCTAGCCCCCCGTACATGTCTCAGCCCCCCCGTACATCTCTCAGCCACCCAGCACATGTCTTAGCTCCCCAGTACATGTCTCAGCCCCGCCAGCACATCTCTCTCAGCCCCCCAGCACATCTCTCTCAGCCCCCCTCCACATCTCCGCCCCCCCACATGTCTCAGCCCCCCCAGCAATTGTCTCAACCCCCCAGCACATGTCTCAGCCCCCCAGCACATGTCTCAGCCCTCCCCCCGCACATTCTCAGCCCCCCGCAATGTCTAGCCCCCCCACCATTTCAGCCCCCCGCAAGTCTCACCCCCCCCACATACTCACCCCCAGCACATTCTCAGTGCCCCCCGCACATCTCTCTCAACCCCCGCACATGTCTCGTCCCCCAGCAATTGCCCCCCCGCACATCTTTCGCCCCCCAGCCCAAAAATCTCTCTCAGCCCCCCAGACATGTCTCACCCCCTCCACATGTCTCACCCCCCAGCACATCCCCTCTCAGCCCCCCAGCACATCTCTCTACCCCCCAGCCCTTCTCGCCCCGCGCCCATCTCTCCAGCCCCCCCCAAACTCTTCAGCCCCCCAGACATGTCTCAGCCCCCCCGCACATTTCTCCGTCCCCCCAGCACATCTCTCACCCCCCCCAACATCTCTAACCCCCCCCCGCACATGTCTAGCCCCCCAGCTTCTCTGTCCCTCCACATCTTCTCAGCCCCCAGACATGTCTCAGCCCCCCCGACAGTCTCAGTCCCCCCCAGCACATGTCTCCCCCCCACCAGCCTACCCCCCCAGCACAGTTCAATTCCCCCCCAGCACATCTCTCTCAGCCCCCCCCAGCAAAAACCCCTTCAGCCCCCAGCACATATCTCACCCCCCCACACATGTCTCAGCCCCCAGCCATCTCTTTAGCCCCCCCAGCACATCTCTCTCCGCCCCCCCAGCACATGTCTTAGCCCCCCAGCACATATCTCAGCCCCCCCAGCACATGTCTCAGCCCCCCAGCACATCTCTCTCAGTCCCCCCAGCACATCTCTCTCAGCCCCCCCAGCAATTCTTTCATCCCCCCAAACACATCTCTAAGCCCCCTCAGCACATGTTCAGCCCCCCATCAAATGTCCACCCCCCCAGCAACATTCTCAGCCCCCCCAAAAAAAAATTCTCTCAGCCCCCCAGCACATGTTCTCAGCCCCCCAGCACATGTCTAGTCCCCCCAGCACAGCTCAGCCCCGCGCACATTCTCAGTCCCCCCCCACACATTCTTTAGTCCCCCCCGCACATCTCCTCAGCCCCCCCCGCAATGTCTCAGGGCCCCGCACACATGTCTCGCCCCCCCCGAAAAGTCTCAGTCCCCCCCTCAGCACATTTCGCTCCCCCCAGCACATTCTCCAGCCCCCCCCCCCAATCTCCCTCACTTACCTGTGTCCTAAAGTGCAGGGACCAGACAAGTCTCCTGCCGTCCTGTGCGGGGGAGGGGAGTGGGCGGGGAACCCACGTGCTCGCTCTCTCCCTGGCAGCGTTCTTAGCTCGCGGCGGGGCAAGAGAGAGGGGGAGCTGAAATGTCCGCTCCTTTTCAGTACCGTGCCCCCAATGTAAAGGCCGCCGGCCTGCTGACCCTCACCCCAAACCCCCCCCCCCCCCCAACCCCCGTGGCCGCTCGGGGGAGGGAGGGGGGCTCCAGTTCAGATGGGGGGAAAAAAAGTAAGAAAAAAAAAACACATGCCTAGTGGCAAATACGGCCCTGCTGGGAGGGCTGAAGCTTGCAGACTGAGAAAACCCTAAAAAAGTGTCTGAGGCTGTGAATGTCTCTTTTCCCCTACTCACACGAAGATGAATGTCCCGTTTCAGTAAGGAAACACATCTACGGGAGGGGAAATAACCCCTGGTTTTGAGCTGTAGAAGTCTGCCAAAAACCAGTAAGAGAAAACCCCTTTAAGGGGTAAGAGAATACTTGAACAGAGCGAATGTCGATGGATGGTGATCTTGGATACGATTGCTCGAAAGGCCTAAATGAAAAATTTTGTTTTTCTTCATGATTCCCACACTTATTTAAATTTTGTGTCCTCTTTGTTTTTTCTCTAATCTGTATTCACATTATTAATTATCTTTTATGTTCATTTCCTTGATGAATCTTTTCTTTGAAATACACATTGTCTTGTCTCCATTTTCTTCCCATTTTCTGCAATAGAGAGACATCAGTTTGAATATGGAGAATATACCCTTGTATCAACATGAGAACACATGTAGCAATAATTATTAGTAGTTTTTTGCATAAGATGAATGTAAAATGTTAAAAAAATATTTATTTTTTCTTCATGTCCTCACTATTTTCATTTTTATAATTCACCGCTTACAATTCTATATATATTAATTGTTCACATTTTTAGCACTTATATGTGTATACGTATCATTATGCACTCTTCACACTTTTATATTGCCTTATCTTTGCAACATTATTGATTCACTGATATAATATATATAAAAAAAGTTTCACTTTATTAATTTTTTAGCATTTATTATTTTTATTTATATATCTTTTAGACTTGTAAATCATGTTTTAAATTCTATATCATGTAATCCTCTTGGTCTCATTTCATTTCCCCAGAACCTATGGTGAATTGTGTTTATGTCATTTTTCTGTAATTATTTAATTTACTTTATTTTCTATTTACCCCTATCTTTTTATTATTTTTTACTCTTTCACTTTTTGTACACTATACATTATCACATTATTTTTATTTAAAATCATGCACCAGATCTGCTGATATGTGTGCTCTTTATTGGCACTTATACAATGCTTATGCACATCTAATTGTCTTATCCTGCACTTAGCATTTTAATTTCACTATGGATGCACATTTTTTCTTGTTCAGCCTATGTAATACTTACCTTTTAATCAATATTTGATCCAGCGGCGCTGTGGGGTAGTGTGCATGTGCTGGATGAGCTGGGCTCGCTGCGGCACTTCTGCGTTTTTAGGCATGATGCGCATGTCCGGAAGCCAAGTCTTCCGGGCATGCGCTCTTGTGCTTGACTGCCAGAGGTGGGGCAGCAGTGTGAGTTGTGTTGCTCTGTGCGCATGCACCAACATTTTCCAAACGCCGAGTTCATACAAGACATTTAAAACCGTATTTTTATAAATTTTTTGTGTCTTTATTATTTATGAATAAGTTCCTTGTTATATAAAGGGTATGCTTCCTATTGACTGCATTGTATCATGTAATATGTGGTGGGTAACTAAATATGGAGACCAATGTTAACATCTTCACACATCTCTTGAGGAAGCATTGGTGAAATGTGCATTGGGGCGTCAGGTGTGATTTGTGTGGAGTCTTTTACAATGGGTAAGAAGGAATTACTACGTATCCTTGTTTAAGACTTTTTGGGTGACATGTATGAATCCAACCAACGGGTCGGGCGCACCTTTCCGCCATTTTCTTCTCCGGCGGAATCCTGCGCTTGACTTTATGCTCGGGGCCGGAGGGGCGGGGCGCTCATACATACAATGTAAAGTCCGCCGCGACCTCGCGCAGTGTTTTAGGCCAGGCAGTGATCCGAGGGCGTCAGTGCGGGGGCTGCGCCTAGGGATTCGGCGCCGTAGGTTAGCGCACTTCATACATGCGGGGAAAAGTACCAGCCATGCTCCTCGCCAGTGAGTGTGGGGCCACAGTGAGCGGGGACATGGGCGCTAAGTGCGGTGACTTGCGCCGTGCGGACGTGCGCCTAAACAGTTCCGATGCGAGACAGGCTGGAATAAGACGAGAAATCATTACCCCCAGATGTTTGGTAGCGGAGTATTGAATCAAAAATCGCCTTTATAAAGTCGTCAATCATTCTCAGGAAAAGAGCTGAAACCTAAAAAATACAAAATATATAAAACAAAATCACTTTCCAATATCCTAATTCAAGAATTTAGATATTTGAAAACTTTGGCCGGGAAATTCAGTAAATACAAAATCAGAAATTGCTATTCTGGATTGGTCCGGTCTCATAAAACCGCCAATAAGAATAGGAAGTGACAGTGAACCATTAAAACCTAGGGGAAGTTTAGACCAATCAGAATCCACAGGCCGGGATAGTTTCAAAATAGTAGTAAAAATGCTGAAAATGAGCTGATAGGCTTAAGCTACCGGGGAACTTGGCTAGCTCAGCCAATCAAATAGAGCGACAGAGAGACCCATTCTCGCCTATGGAGAATTATTGACCAATCAGAATGGGAGCGACAAAGATAGACCCATTCTAGTCTATGGAGAAGTTTAGACCAAATCAGAATCCACGGTGGGATAATTCCAAAATTACAGTAAAAAACAGAAAAGAGCTGATAGTGATGGGGCTGAGCTAGCGGGGTGCTTGGATATCCCAGCCAATCAGAGCGTGAATCTACTTCTCCCATTATGGGGTTATGGAAAATGGGCGCCCTGAAATCTCGGCGCTCAGCGCCGTGGCATGAAGTATTAATCAAACAAATATTTTTATAAATGTAAAACATTATCAGATAAAGAGCCGAACCCTTCTTTAACAAATAAAGCAGTAAAAACCCGAACAACAACGTTTGACACCGAGACCCGGCGGCTTCATAGGGAATTGCAATAGAGAGAATCGGCCGGGAAATACATTAAATTCAAATTGTTTAAGCTATCTCATGGACGTCATAAACCACAGCCAATCAGAATAGGAGGCGACATGTCCCATTATAAATATCCTATGGAGAAAAATTAACCAATCATATCAAAGGCTGGACAGTTCAAATAGAGTAAAAATGCAAAAACGAGCTGATTGGTTGAAAGCGGCGGGGGCTCGTCCAGCTTAGTCCAATCAGAGCGCGAGCTAACTTTCTCATAGATTTTCTATGGGGAAAATAAATTCCCTTCTGAGACGCCGCTCTGTGATTGGCCTAAGATTAAAAAAGAGCGCCGTTTTTGGACCAAATGGGATATGCGAGCGACGCTCCTATGGGTTTTTCTAATGCAATTCTGCAATAAAACTGTACATGGCCGATATCAAATTATAACACTACAGAAGTTGTCCCGATGTGTATATAATACAACGAATGATAATATGGGGGTAACGGAAAAAAAATATTAAATCAATAATCATGTTTATTTCTTTATTTTTCGTTAGCCAAGATCCAATAAGTTTGTTGCAACGAAAAAAAAGAAATATACATGATTTTATTGATTTAATATATTTTTTTTTCCTTACCACATTTTTATCATTCGTTTTCTATACACATATGGAACCACTTCTTATTGTTAAAGTTTGATTTCAGGCATGTACAGTTTTATTTCGATTGTATTATGAAAACCTATAGGAGCGTCCGCTCGCACGTCTCTCCCATTGGTCCAAATAAACGGCGCTCTTCTTTAAACTTAGCCATCACAGAGAGCACGCCAGAATTTCTTTTCCCCATAGCGAACTCTATGAGAAAGTACTCAGCGCATCTGATTGGCTAAGATGGACGAGCCCCGCCGCTTCAACCAAATCATGCTTGTTTCTGCATTTTTTACTCTAATTGAACTGTCCCGCCTTTGAATATGATTGGTCAATTTTCTCCATCGGATAGAATGGGACTTTGTCCCTCCTATTCTGATTGGTCAATTCTCCTCCAGAGTTTATAATGGGAACATTGTCCGCTCCCTATTCTGAATGGCTGGTTTTTATCCTGACCAAGAGAATAAGCTTAAACAATTTGAATTACGTATTTCCCCCCGGTGAATTTTTAATTCACTCTATTGCAATTCTCTAATGTAGCGCCGGTCCTCGGCGACAAACGCGTTGTTCGGGTTTTTAACAGCTTTATTTGTAAGAAGAGGGTTCTGCTCATTATCTGATAATTTTTGAACGACTTAATAAAAATGATTTTTGATTAATACTTCATGCCGCACGGCGCTGAGCGCCGATAATTTCAGAGCGCCCTCTCTCATAACTATAATGGGGAGAAGTAGCTCGCCGCTCCTGAGATTGGCTGGGATGCCAAGCCAACCGCTAGTGCTCAGCCAATCAGCTCTTTTCTGTCTTTTTACTAGTATTTTGAATTATCCCGCCGTGGATTCTGATTGGTCTAAAACTTCTCCCATAGACTAGAATGGGACTTTCGCTCCCTATTCTGATTGGCAGCTAGCCAAGCCCCCGCTAGCTCAGCCATCAGCTCTTTTTCTGTCTTTTTACTGTATTTTGAATTATCCCGCCGTGGATTCTGATTGGTCAATTATTCCTTCCCCATAGTTTTAATGGTTCCACTGAGTCGCTCCTATTCTGATTGGCTTGGTTTATGCCGACCAATGAGAATAGGTTTCAGAATTGATTGCTGTATTTCCCGGCAATTTTCCATTAATCAATAAATCTTCTGATATTGCGCCGTTCTAGAAGTTTTGGAAAGTGTTTTTTTTTTTAAGTATTTTATTTTTACATTCAGCTCTTTTTCTGACACTTTTTCCGCTTTATAAGGCATTTTTTTCGGAATCAAACTCCTGCTTACGCCACGGAGCGGTAGCTGCCGAGAATTTTCTGTCGCGGTCCTTCGAATCTGCTTCCTTCCTATGTTTCGGATCCTGCTTCACTTTGCCTCTGTCGGAGGATTGTAGAACGCAAAAAAAACCTGGTCCATTTTCCTGTCGAGCAGGCCCGAGCGCTTGAGCACTGCGCCTCGCTTTGCTGATTCCGCGCATCGTACATGCCTCGGAGTTTTTCGAGCGCGCCGCGTCCCGCCCCGGAACGCTACCCCGCCGCCCACAACCGACGCCCACTGCCCGCCCCCTTCATGCGGGCGCAGCTGAAAGTGGCGAACAACTTGAGCGCCTATACACTGGAATCCCCGGTACCGAAGCGGGATTCGGGCTGGGGAGGCGCAGTATACGCCAAAAAACGGCGAAAAGCCCGAGCATACATGTCGCCACTTTGTCTTTTTACTTTCCTATTTAGATCATGTATACTATACAACAATTATGTGAGAAGAATAGAAAATGAGTCCAATTGACTCAATCCACTACCCATACTCGTGGTTTATATATCCTTTTTTGTTTTTATTTTGTTTTTCTTGATTATAATTTGTATAAATTATTGATATCAGATTATGGTGTTTAGTCCTCTTTTTCTTACTGATTGTGTGGTAATATGAATTATGCAGATTTTTATGTTTTACTACTTTTATATATTTTTATTGGTACCATTTGGGGGTTCATATGTTTCTATAATTGCTTTTTATCAACTATTTGGGGGTGGGGAACGACATGAATAAAACCCAGCAGTGTTCTTTATATTTATTTTTTACAGTAGTCACTGTGCCATATAAATGACTAGTGTTGAGCGATTATTATCGAACAAAGTTTGAAATACTGGCACGGTATTTACCGTTGTTTTATTTGAAAAATTCGGATTTTTTAGATCACGCGATAATTTATGTTAAAAATCTGTGCATAATCTATTAATATCGCGCCATTTTCAGTGCTTCCTGTCATTTTGGCGGCTAGCAAATCAGCTTACAGAATAGAGCAGGTAGTGTGATGAAACAAGGCTTGTTCCGGCACTCGTGCTCCAGATATAATCCAAATACGATCCAAATTGGAAAAAACGCACTTTATTGAGGTATGATAAAACTAAATTAAAATGCATAGCTACAAAATTTACGCGTCTTTCCGAGCCACTGTCCCGGGCTCATAATCGTAACATGGCAGAGAGCTATGAACAAACCCCTTATAATACCCCCCCCTGATCACAAAAAAAATAAAAATAAAAAAATCAAGATTGCACCTTGCAAGTTAACCCTTAATAACAACATTACAAACATTATCCGCCGCTATACACCATGTGAAATCACCCTAATTGCCTTTTTTGACAAGGGTGGTAGTATTTCTAAAACTTAGAATGCGTGGAAAAACACATACAGGGTCCACACGTTGTGAAAACTGTCTTCTTCTTAGTATGCCCATAAACATATCCATCAGTAGCGCTCCCTAGGTGTTGAGCGATATTATCCGACAAAGTTGAAATCGGCACAGGTATTTACGTTGACGGATTTTTCAGATCACGTGATAATAAAAATTCTGTTGATATCTATTAACTATTCGCGCCATTTTCGGCGCTTCCTCATTTTGTTGGCAGCCAGCAAAATCAGCTTACTAGAATAGAGCCGGTGAGATGTGTATACACGTTCATGACAGGGATGTGTATGGTTCCGGCGATTGCGCTGAAAAAATCAATGACCTTGTCTAAACATATAACAGCCCTTCCTGTTCATGATCATGTGTCCAGTATCTCAAAGAATAGGTACGTGTTTGCGCTCTGCTCTTTGCCAAACAGCTCAGCCGAAATCTTATTCTATTTTGTTCTATTGTTTCACAGAGACACTCTACTTTTAACTGTGATCCTTATAACTCAGTTAGATCAGAGATTTTATGCAGATTTTTAGGTAGTAGGCAGAAGAGAATTTAAAGGAGCAATCTATTCATCTACCGCTGAAAGTCACTAGGGGAAAGCGTGGGGGGGGGGGACAAGACTCATTAAAGAATACTGGATATTGTAATGCAGACGATTGCATTGCAATAGCTTTATATTAACAGTTTACTGTTGAAATATTACTTGATTATTGGACAGCCCGAATTCTTATATTAGGATGCAGCAGGATCTTTCTAATAACTGCGCAGGTCTATTTTGTTAGGTGCAAAACTCCACTTTGATTATCAGTATACATTTTCCAGACATAGGTGTTTCTTTTTCAATTTTGCCCAGTTCAGCTTTTGTTGCTAGAGGTACCTTGCAGTTAAATTTGAATCCAGCAATTTTTGTAGTCACACACAACAGGTTGATAGGATGTCCAAAAATATCCTTTTATTATCCGTATACCATTCAAGAACGTGTTTTTTTGCACTATCTTTGCCCAGTCTCAGCCTTTGTTGATAGAGGTACCTTGCAGTTTGAAATTTGAATCCAGCAAATTGTGGTAGTCACCACAAGATGATATTTGCCAAAAAAACCTTTTATTAATCCACAATACATTTCAATACATGTATTTTTTGCACTTTGCCCAGCCAGATTTGTTGGAAGAGCCACCTGCAGTAAAATTTAGAATCCAAGCAATTGTGTAGTCACCTACCAGGGAATTGATAGGTGCCTAAAAATACCTTTTATTATCCGAAATACATTTCAGATACGTAGTTTTTTTGACACTTTTGCCCAGTCCAGATTTGCGTTGAAAGAGCCACTATGCAGTTAAATTTTATCCCAGCAATTGTGAGTCACCACGTGAATTGGATAGGTGACCAAAAATACCTTTTATTATCCGTATCCATTTCAGATAACGTTGTTTTTTTGCACTGTTTGCCCAGTCCAGCTCTGTTGATAGAGGTAACCTGCATGTTAAATTATTTGAAATCCAGCAATTGTGTAGTCACCACAGGGAATTGATAGGTGCCAAAAAAAAATACCGTTTAATTATCCGTATACTTTTCAGATACGTGTTTTTTTATGCAACTTTTGCCCAGTCCAGATTTGTATTTGATAGAGCAACCTTGCAGTTAACATGTCTATACAGCAATTGTGTAGTCACACAGGTGATAGGTGCCAAAAAAACCTTTTTATTATCCGTATACGAAGTTCAGATACGTGTTTTTGCACTTTTGATGCCCAGTCCAGATTTGTTGATAGAGCCAGCTTGCAGTTAAATTTGAATCCAGTCTAAATTTGTGTATCACCACAGGTGAATTGATAGAGCCTAAAAATACCTTATATTATCCGTAATACATTTTTTTCCAGATACTGTTTTTTGCACTTTTGCCCAGTCCAGCTCTGTTGATAGAGTTACCTGCAGTTAAAATTTGAATCCAGCAATTGTGTAGTCACCACAGTGAATTGATATTGCCAAAAGTACCTTTTATTATCCTATAACATTCATATACGGTGTTTTTTGCTCTTTTGCCCATATCAAGATTTGTTTGATAGAGCAACCTTGCCAGTTTAAATGTCAAACAGCAAATTGTGTAGGCACTCACAGGAGATAGGTGACCAAAAATACCTCTTTTTATTATCCGGTATACATTTCAGAAACAATTTTTTTGCATATTTTTTTTTTCACTTTATTGTTGCCACCCAGTCCAGATTTGTTGAAGAGCCACCTTTGCAGTTAAATTTTGAATCCAGCAATTGTGTTATCACCACAGTGAATTGATAGGTGCCTAAAAATACCTTTTATATCCTATAACATTTCAGATACTTTTTTTTTGCACTTTTGCCCCAGGTCCCAGATTTGTTGATAGAGCCAGCTTGCAGTTTAAAATTTGAAACCAGCAATTGTGTAGTCACCACAGGTGAATTGAAAGGTTGCCAAAATACCTTTTTAATTATCCGTATACATTTCAGATAACGTGTTTTAGCACTTTTTGCCTATCCAGATGTGTATGATTTAGAGCCACCTTGCCAGTTAACATTCAATAATCAGCAATTTTGTTTTGATTTGGAGGGATTTGAGAATAGCTGTGATTTGCCGTCTTTTAATAAAGAGAACGTTCCAAAAATCCTTCCATATCCCTCTTCAAATTTTATCTTTCTGAAATGGATCAGAAATGCAGGTGGATTAAGCGAGCAAAGTAGGGGGGTTGGACATTGCTGGGAGGTAGAGGTACGAGAGAAGGTGCTCCTTCCATGCTGTGGACAACACGCAAGCCCAGCGGATTGTCGTTTGCAGGACCGTCAGCCTGTCATCGCTGGATCAGGGCCCTGTGAATCTCAGAACAAACAGCCTCGCCACTCTGTTTTCAGTGGTTAATCAACCTCATCCAGCAGTCTTCCCTCCTCGCCTCCCATCACGCCACAAATTCGCATCCCTCACAGCTCCCCCAACATAAGCAAGGGAACCCCAAAAAGTCAACTCGTGTTCCCACCCCTGTGGAAATCCATTTTCTGAGACCTTTTTGATGCAGAAGCGGGTTGGGTCAGAAGCTTTTTAAAAAATCGGGAGGCCAAAGAGGATGATTTTCCTGCTCTGACGTCCAGTTACTGATGCCATAAAGGGAGGAGAAGGAACCGGCCCAATGGGCAAAAATCCCGGGGGGCAACGTTTGCAATCCCTCTTGTTTGTAGCCCGCACCCTGGATGCAGAATGTCGGGGCGACGAAGTCACCTGTTTGTATGATGATGATACGACATTGCGGATCCATCGGGGGTCTTTTCCACGATTGCTTGCGAGCGCTTTATCACGGAGGAGGAGGAAGACGATGGGGAGTGTCAAACAGGTCCCCCTCAAAAAAGGGGGAAGGGGGGTCACAGTTTTCCGCTGATATGATTTCCCCCAACAGCAGCGGAAAAACCCCCTCCTCGCTTATCGCCGTCAAAAAGGGCCAGGACCTCTCAAGCCTGGGCCCCCTTTGAGCAACCTCTGATCCCCAGCGAAGTCAAAATTGCCTTTGCCGTAAACCATAAGTAGAGGCAAGAACCCCTTTGGTTTTTAACCACCACCAACTGTCTAGTCACAATACGAATGCATGAGTTCAAAGGGGGCAACACTTGCCAAAAAAGGCCAGACCATGCGGGCTTCCAACCACGTCAACCCCCCTTCTCCGCCCCTCGTTCTCCGCCCCCACCAAGCGTTCCTCGCTGCCCAGTCTCTCAAGTCAGATCAGGGACACCTCCCTTCAGTCCCCCACCCCTCGCCCGAGTACCACCCCACACCAGAACCCATCCCCCCCCCCTTCTCCCCCGCCAGTTTTTTCGACCCCGCCAAAACAGCACCAGTCTAGCAGCCAGCCTTCTGTCTTCTAGTTTGGGAGCAGAAGAAACACTTTAACCCAAACCATCCCAAAGCCAAAAACCCCCGAAGGGTTGGCATTCCCCGGTTTTTTGGGCCCTTTGGAAAATGCCTTTCCATCGGGTGGGACCCCCAGATGGGTTCCCCCCACGTCTTTCCCCTTGCCTCCCCCAAAAACCAATGCCCGAGCAGGAAATTTTTTTGGGACAGAAAAGCGTCCCGCCCGGGCCCACCCACGGTCACAAAAATTTTAAGCGCTTTGTCTGCTTCTGTGGCCGGAAAAGTCCATCGCCACCGCCCACATGGACTAGTAAGCAGGGCCAAAAGGCCCCAAAAATATCTCTGGACAGCTCAGTGGGGACTGGGGGATTTTTCCTGGGGTAAAGGGTTTGGCCCCGGGCCGGGGCGCACGCTTTTTCCAAAACCACAGGGATGGGGCAGGGCTCTTTCCCCCCAAGGTTCCCTGGTGGCATCACGGGCCCAAAAAAACCAGGCCGTTTTTAAAAATTTAACTGCCCTTTGGGAGACCATCCACACACAGGTCGGGAGCTTGGACGGCCTCCCCGGGCAAACGAGACCGAGCGCTGGCTGGGTGACAAAAACCCTTGGGTCCCCAGGCAAGGTGGGGGTGCGTAAGGGTCGAAATCGGCGGGCCGCCCTTAAAAAACCGAAAGGCTGGGGGCCATCCTTGCCTGGCCCCCCATGTCGGGAACCCGTCGTCCAGAAATTTTCAAAGCGAAAAAACCCAGGGTCTGGACTGCCTGCTGAAGAAGGCTTAAAGGTTCTGAGTTCGCATTTCCCTTGTTCGCACCCTGCTTCATCCCGCGGGCTGCGTTGCAGCGTCAGTTGGGCCTCCCCTAACCGTTTTCCTTGTTGCCCGTGGCAACACGCGGGAAATTTCCCAAACCCCCCCCACGTGCTCCAGCGATTGTGGCAGCAGCGCAATGCCATTACGCAGTACGAAGTGGGCACATGGGCCCGACAAGCACGGTGGGACCCCCGGGGTTTGATCCACCGAGAGGGAGCAGGGAAAGAGCTCCCCATCCTTTCCAATTTTAAAGAACCACCAAAATGGGGCAGTGCAAAACGAAGCCCTTGTCAGCATGAGCAATTTTGGTGATTTTTAGTTTTTTGGGAAAGAATCATAGGGCCACTCTGAAAATCGGTCCCGCCAGCACCCGGGGGAGGAAAACGGACACAGGGGTTTCGAAAAACGTACCCTTTTTCCCCCGTCAATCCCAAGGCCCCACTTTTTTTTTCTTTTATTGGCAGTGGTTTCAGGGTCCAGGGGTATGCAGGCGGCAACTCAGCTCTCAGGGGGCATCAATTTTTTGTCCCAAATAACGCTTTTTGAAACTGTGCCGGGGAAGCGGAGAAGGAGGGGGGCGGGGGAGGGGGTATTCCTAGACACCAACGGGTTTCCACCTCCCTGTCCCCGGAAAAAGTTTTGGGGCGAATTTGAGGCCCCGGGAGGAAGATGAGGAAGATCAGGGTTTTCTAGGGGGCCCCCCCCCACCCAGAGTTGGGAAATCAAGGCTCCATCTCTCACATGAGTGGGTTGGATCTCCAAATTTTTTTCCCACAGCCTCCGCCCTTTAAAAGGGCCAAACAAAATGAAAAAACCCTTAAATGGGGGTTCCCCCCTCCTGGTTCCCCCTTAAAAAAAACCCAAAAATCAGCCTTTTCCTTTTCCACCCACCCAATAGGGGAGTAAAAAAGGGAGG
>JAODAL010045346.1:0-32017 GCA_025379985.1 Phyllomedusa bahiana
TTAAAAAACCCGCAGGGAGGGTGCGGGTCTTTCCCCCAAGGTCCTTGGTGGCATCACCCAGAGAACAGCGTGTTGAAATTAATCTGTCTTGGAGACCGTTCCACACACAGGTCAGGAGCTGTGGATGGCTCTCGCAACGAGACGAGCGCTGGTGGGTGACAAGAACCTTGTGCCAGGCAAGGTGGTGTGCGATAAACGGGCGAAATCTGCTGGCCGCCCTTAGATCGGTAGGCTGGGAGCACATCCCTTGCCTGGCACATGTCATGAACCTTGTCGTCCAGAAATTTCTAAAGAGCTACCCGGGTCTGGATTGCCTGCTGAAGAAGGCTCGAGGTCTGAGTTCGCACTTCCGCCGTTCGCACCCTGCTTCGTCCCGCCTGGCTGCGTTGCAGCGTCAGCTCGGCCTCCCCGTCAACCGTCTCATTGTTGACGTGGCAACACGCTGGAATTCCACCCTCCACATGCTCCAGGATTGTGGCAGCAGCGCAATGCCATTACGCAGTACGAAGTGACACATGGCCTGACAAGCAGCGGTGCGGACCTCGGGGTGTTGAGCCACCGAGAGTGGAGGCAGGTGAAAGAGCTCTGCACCATCCTTGCCAGTTTTGAAGAAGCCACCAAAAATGGTCAGTGCGGACGATGCCCTTGTCAGCATGAGCATTGTGGTGATCTTAGTTCTGGAACGATCGTTGGACACTCTGAAACAACAGGTCCCGCCAGCGACGGGAGGGAGACGGACACAGATGCGGACACGGAGCCTTTCTCTCCGTCGAATCCACAAGGCCCGACAGTTTTCAATTTTATCGGTCTTCATTAGGCAGTGGTTGGGGGTCCAGGGCTAGTGCAAGGCAGCATCAGCTCAAGTCAGGGCTGTGTTGAAGCTGTGCCGGAGGAAGCGGAGGAGGAGGAGGTATTCCTAGACACCGACGTTACCGACGTCCCTGCCTTGGAAAGAGGTTGGCGCGAATTTGAGGCGGAGGAGGAAGATGAGGAAGATGAGTTTGCTAGTGCCCCTCGACCCAGAGGCTTGGGACATCAAGGCTCCCTCTCTCACTGAGTGCTTGGATGCTCCATTTCCTCCAACATGATCCTCGCATTAAGGCCATCAAAATGAACAACAGTTACTGGGTGGCCACCCTCCTGGATCCCCGGTACAAAACAAAACTCAGCACTTTCCTTCCACCCACCCAAATAGAGAGTAAAATGCAGGAAATGGAGACCTTGCTGATTGATCAACTGGAGACATCTGTTGCGTCTGCTTCAAATGTCACGGTGGAACAACGTCAGCGACGTGACAGCAGTAGAGTGCCAAGTAGCCGTAGCGGCAGCAGCAGGCAAGGTGGCAGAAGCCTAATGGGTGACCTCTGGCAATCTTTATTTACCACCTCACCAACGCATGCAATGCAGGGCACACATACAACACACAGAGACCAGCTTAAGATCATGGTGCACGACTATCTGCGTCTCAACACCGATGTTTTTGTATGTGTTCCGGACCCAATAGACTTCTGGGTATCCAAAATGGACGAATGGCCCGAGCTCGCTCGCCACGCTATAGAGGTGTTGTCCTGCCTAGCAGCCAGCGTCATATCTGAGCGGAACTCAGCACAGCTGGAGGTGTATTACAGACAAACGCATCCGGCTTTCCACAGATAATGTGGATGTTTGACTTTCATCAAGATGAATCAGGCATGGATCTCTGATGATGTTGTGGCCCAATTGCCGAGGTCACCAATTAGTTGCCGGTCTACTTCACATTCCTCTTCAAACAGAAATGGTTCCTTTGAAAAATTGTTTTTTAAAATGATCATTTCTTACTGCAATTTTGATTCTCAGTTCCCAAACAGTTCATTTTGCTGTTTTGCTGTTAGTAAAAGACAGCAAGGTTTCTATGACAACACGTATTCCATTTACTCACTTTATCTTTAGATATTTGTCGCATTGTCCAATGGTTTTGGGGGGTAATGGTGCTGTGAGATACAGTTATAATTAATGGTCCTTTGGAACAGAAATGTCGGCTTGCTAAGTGGCATTTCTCCATCACAATTTTTAATAGTGGGTGAGAAGTACATATTTATTATTTATTGGGTAATGTGGCTATGTGATACAGCAATTATTCATGGTCCTTTGGAAACAGAAATGTCGCCTTTTAAGTGGTTTTTCTCCCTGCCAAATTTTTAACAGTGTGCTGAGAAGTAATTTCTTATAATTTTCATGGGTCTTGCTGCTTTGAAAATGCGCTATACTACAGGTCCTTATTATAAAAAATTCATGTTTTCTAACAGAACATTTGTTCTTCACATTGTCAAAAGGGGCTAATGGTCATGTTTTCAATTTTTGGGGGCATTTTTACTGTGACATGCAGCTTATACTACAGGTCAAATTATAAAAAAATGTTGTTTTCTAACTGACATTTGTTCTTCCCATTTGCTCAAAAGTGGATCATGGGGTCATGTTTTGATTTTTGGGGGCATTTTGCTGGAAATGCAGCTAGACATAAAGGTCTATTGTTACAAAATGTGCGTTTCTAACAGACATTTGTTCTTCACAATTGTCAAGAGTGGCTCAAGGTCGATGGTTGCTGTTCAAAAACAAGGATTAGGTTTTATGACAATGTTAATTGGACACATATTGCAAAATGACTTGTTTTATAGCCTAAGATCTACTTTAACATTAGATAGCAATCCCTGTATTTAGACAACCCATTTAATACAATTAAAAAAGAGAAACAAAGACATGTGGGATTCCATCCTATTTTAAAAATGTGCGTTTTTTCAATTAAACTACTAAAACAACTTGCATGGTACAAAAAAAAATTCTCTCTGAATTGTACAAAGGAGGTACAGGAAGTCATTGACCAGATGTAGGTTTATTCAGGAGGACATGGTGTATGGAGCAGCACGGATCAGAGAACAAAGACAGAGGAACAATTTCCTCCAGCAGATTAGTAATAATGAGAAAAAGGAATGCCAAGAAAAAGGGCACCCTGGGTGGAACAGGACGTTAACCTACCAGTTATTTCCAAGTGAAGCTCAATTGGTCCGCACTCATTACGGGTGGGGCAATAGCGGGCAAGTGTGACCGAGGTCTTTGACTGGTGTATGGGGAAGGACTGGAGGTCTTACCTTCACACCTTCCGCTTCCGCACGCTGACCTTCATGCACGGGGAATGTTTTTCGTTGCGGCATCATAAGGCAATTTTTACCGTGGTTTAATAGATCGTCGGACGCCAGCCTGGGCTCTCACCGCACCCACTGTATATCCGGCCTGGAAGCATGAACATGCGTGTTAATAGATGACAGACGTAGCCTGGGCTCTCACCACTCCCACTGTAAGTCTGGAACTCTGGCAGCTGGACCTCCGTGTTAATAGATGGACAGACGCTAGCTGGGCTCTCACCCGGCCACCACCCACTGTAAGTCTCGGCACTGGCAGCTGTGACCTCCGTGTTAAAAGATGGCTGACGGCAGCACTGGCTCTCACCGTTCAGGGGCAATCAAGGAGAGCTTCAAATTTCTCTAAAAAATCAGGATTTTGAAAGAAGGTGATTTACCTGTGAGGTTTTAAATTGTGTCTAAAAAAATTTTAAAACTGTCAAAAAAGGGGTTACAGGGCTTCCAGGGGCCTGCGCATTCTTGCCAAATTGGACACATTTGAGGCTTATCTTAAAGTTTTCTGGGGCTGGACGTCACTATGGGGTTGCATCATTTGATATCCAGGTTAGTCTGTCCCTAATCACTGAAGAAGGATTTGTAGGAAAAATGAAACCATTGAATTGAGTGGCTGAATCACTATCAGAAGCCAGGAGGGCAAATGTCTTATATACTAAGAAGTGTTTTGAGGATGATTAGAAATTTTTATATTACTTATGGGTGTTCGGACGGAATTAACTCATCTACACGTTTAAAAAATACTGCAGGAAGGGCTGTATGTTGTTTGTTATCACACTTGAAAAAAAAAGCAAAATGATAATAATTGTAAAACTATAAATAAAACTTCCCTAAATTAAATTCTGTAAACAAATGTCAGTTACCAAAAAATATAATAAAGACAGTCACTGTACAAAATGCATTGTGCCACTTTGTGATCTGTGGGTTAAAACTGGTTTTATAGGGTCATTGCTGTGGTACAGGACAGGTATCGTCAATGTCCAGTTCACTAAAATGGTGGGTTCAAAGGACTCCTTTTCCCAGCACTTTTTAATCTTGTGGGTCTGACAGGTTTATGCGTCATACTGCCGGTATAGGGACAGATATAGTTAATGTCCAGTTCAATAAATGGTGGTTACAAGACTCCTTCTCCGCGGCACTTTTTAATTTGGGGGTCCGGACAGGTTTAATGGTCATACTGCGGTAAAGGAAGAGATATAGTGAATGTCCTGTTCAAAATAAAAATGGTCGGTTGAAAGAATCCTTGTTCCGGCACTTTTTAATCTGGGGTCATGCTTGTTTGGGGCTCATGCTGCGTTCCAGGACAGGGATAGTCAATGTCCAGTTCAAGTAAAATGATGGTTTCAAATCATACTGCCTTCTGGCACTTTTTTAATTTGTGGGTCATGCGGGTTTTAAAGGGGGTCATGCTGTGGTCCCAAGACAGGGATGGGTGAATGGTCTGTGATTTTTTTTCTGTGGCTTTTATAACCTAAGTGTGTTGCCTAAGATGAAGCACGTATCAATTTGACTGTTGTGGATGTTAATTCCAGCTTCTCCATCCCTGTTTGGGTGTAATAATGAAGGTGTTGTTCCTCTCCCATAGACTTTAATGGTCATCGGCGAAAATCTATTATCGACTATCTTATTGATAATTGCCGATATAGACTATCGACCCGATGATGATAGTCAGCGTAATCGCTCATCACTACTCATCACTACTCAAGAGTTAAAATCCTTGAAAACTGGATTCCTCCTTATCATTTGTATGTCCAAACAGGGATTCACCATTAGCTGGTGTGAGGTTATCAGCATAGACATTTTTATCATCACTGAGTTTGCAGTCATCACCATCACTGTTGTTCTCGTACACAGCTCTGTCTTCACTGTCATCCATAGCATTACTAATGCCACATTTCTTGATGGCACCTTTCACCATGTCCTCTGCTTTCTGTTCTCAAGCATCACAAACTCTTTTTCGGGGTTCATCAGATTTCAAACTTTTGTCAGTCGGGCTTGACCAGATGAAATCCATTCATGTCACATGTTTCGCACACAGGCTTAAAAAGGTTTATTTAAGCAAACATCTAAGGGCGTCAATACAGATGTAAGCCCACCTGGAATGACGGACAAAGTAACTAGAGAAGACTTTGCCAATTTTTTTATGTCATCAGATATGTGGGCTCTGAACATTTACCAAACTAGCAATGATGTTTTTTCTTTAAGTCTGCTCTTGGTCGTCCGTTCCAAATTTCTTCCAACCATTTTTTTGTTCCGTATTCATCCATCCAGCCTTTAATATGTGTGCGCACTGTAATTCGTGGTGGGAATTTGACCTTTTTCAACAAAGTCTTTCTTTAAAAAATAATGACAGGCCATAACTTAGTTCCATTAGCCAAACATGACAGAACGACTATGAAATGTTTTTTTTTTCATTTCCTGTGGTTCTGCGCAAAATAGTTTTGTCTCCCAAACTTGTTGCTTTGACGATCAAAGGTCATAGGTTTTTCTTCCATATTCCCAATATCTCCCAGGTCATAATTATGGATCTTTCTTTGTTTTATGATGAATGAATGGAATGACATCACTTTTCTTCAATGTTTTTTGGCAACTTCTGTGAAATATTTGTTCTTTGCCCCAGACATAGGACAAACCTATTCATGAAGCGAGTATGCTATCCTGCTGACGCAACAAAATTTTCAATGCCTGGTGCTTTTAATTTGTCATCCTTAGCCATTTGAGGGCAAATAAGTTAATTCACATGTGTGTTACCCAGTAACCATTTTGACGACACTCCACAAACCATTTAAAGGGAACCTGTCACATAGGTTGTGCCCCCCTTGCGAGGGCAGCACAAGCTAGTGTCTGACCTGCTGTTCCCAGCGCTGTGTCCCTTATTCTGTAAGATGCAGCAGTTTTAGAGCATTTACCCCTCAAATCTTATTCATGAGCAGGTGTTAGCCCCTCCCACCAAAACTAGCCCCGCCCACTGTCAGTTATTCACATGTTTCTTCCTATTCAAAGTAATAGGTTTATCAGTTGAGGTGGGCGGGGCTAGCCTCAGGTGGGCAGGGTTTGGAAAAAACTGACACTCTGAAGGACTCTTCGAATGACTCTTCTGGCTGAAAACTGCAGATTTGAGCATTAAATACATGAAAACTACAGCATCCTACAGAATAAGGTACACAGCACTGGAAACAGCAGGTCTGACACTAGCTTGTTCTGTCTTCAGCTAAGGGGGCAAAAACTATGTGACAGGTTCTCCTTAAGCAATTCAGTCTCTAGAGCCCCTTATGAAGTTGTTAAACCACGTCAAGCTTTTTTTGCCTTTGGAATCCTTTCCAAGTCAGCTTTCATTTTCCTCCACTCCCTCACTTGTTTTTTGTCAACGCAAAATTCCCTACTTGCAATACTGTTACTGCTTTCTTCTGCTCGTGACACAACCTGAAGTTTAAAACCAACTTCGTGTGACCTCCATTTTTGTTTTGGTCCAGGATTAGAAGTTAGAAAGGGATCCATTTTTTAACAGGATAAAAGAAAACCCTCCCAGTGCGCAGGTATAGGCAGTTTAATGTCCCCCATAGGCAGGTATAGGCAGTTTATTGTCCCCCATACATAGGTATAGGCAATTATATGTCCTCCATAGGCAGGTATATCCCCCATAGGCAGGTATAGGCAGGTACATGTCCTCCATAGGCAGGTATAGGCAGGGTTTATAAAAAAATAAAAAAAATTACAAGTACTCACCTCTCTCTCCCGCTGCTTCGAGGTGATCCGTATTCTCCCTGGCATAGGGGGCGTTGTCCTCAGGTTGCGCATACATCTGAAGATATCACCGCCGGCGCCCAGCCAAGCCAGTGCCCGGGCGACGACGGCTGACTCAAGTATAAGCCAAGGAGGGCTTTTTCAGCACATTTTTTTGTGCTGAAAAACTTGGCGTATACTCGAGTATATGGTAGTCAACATATCTGGCGTTTATAGAAGAGTCATTTTTTTTAAAGCAAGCCACCTTTACAGTTTTCAAAAAGTTATGGAGGAAACACAGTAAGCATGTGGAAAAAAGGAGCTCTGGTCAGATGAGACAAAAATTAAGCGTTTTGGCCTATATGCCAAAGCTATATGCGGAGGAAAGCCAGCACTGCACATCACCTTGAACACACCATCCCCACTTTGAAGCGTGGTGGTGGCAACATCATCCTGTGGGAAGACTTAACTTCAACACTGACTGGGAAGCTGCTCAGAGTTTATCGTAAGATGGATGGAGCTAAATACAGGGCAATCATGGAGGAAAACCTGTTAGAGGCTGCAAAAGATTTGAGACTGGCATAAGTTCACCTTCCAGCAGGAAAATTACCCTAAGTATACAGCCAAAGCTACAAAGGAATGGTTTAAATAAAATCATATTCATGTGCTAAAGTGACCCAGACAAACTCCAGACCTAACTCCCATTTAGAGTCTGTGGCAGAACTTGAACATTGCTGTTCACAAATGTTTGCTCACCAGTCTGACTGAACTAGAGCTATTCCGCAAAGAAAAATAGGCAAAAATTCTAGCCTCTACATGTGCAAAACTAGTAGTAAAATACCCCAACAGATGGCAGCTGTCAGGTGGCCCAACAAAGTACTGGGGGTTGAGTACATATGCATGCCACACTTTTCAGTTTTTTTAATTTGCATGGAAATAAATACACATCAATTTATTTACACTTCACAAATACTTACTGCTTTGTGTTTCTCTGACACATAAAATATCAGTAAAATACATTTATGTTTGAGTCTATAATGTTTAAAAATTAAAAACAGTTCAATGGGTAGGAATACTTTTGCAACCTACTATATAAGTTGAACAAATGGCTCCATTACCATTCTAAAAATTAAGGGGAGAATACCTCTGGTGGGTGCCACTGGCAAAATTAGAAAGTTTCAACAACTAGCCACAAATTTACACCTAGTAAGACTCTAGATTAGTTTCCAGAAGCCCGGGCCACGACACGAGAAGCGCCGGGAGCCAGGAGGTGCGTGTGGCCGCGGTGTGGGCTACTGACCACAGGCGCAGCCGTTCCCAGTGCTCGCTTCGCTGCGTGTCTACTTACCCGGCCCCGTCCTGCTTCCTCCTTGAGCGGCGCGCTGCTGTCACTTCTCCTGCCTCTGCCCCCACTAGGGGCACGTGCGAGCAGCTCTTCTAGATTTAAAGGGCCAGTACACAACAGGTATTCCTTTTCCACCTATGGCATTTGGACATGGGCTTTGTAAGGATTTGTCTTCCTGCCATTGGCGCCCAGTTGTCGGTTTCTGTTCACTAGTGACGTTCTGGTGCACTCTCGAGCGAATTCCTTTGTCTCTCCGTTTCTGTTCCTGTCTTCGTCTGTTCTGCTGACCTTCGTCTGCCACGCACTGTTCCTGCCTAGCCGGCTTATCCCTGCTTGGGTCCATGCTCCAATTTTCCCGGTGTCTACATCTCCAGCTTTGGCTATCACCGCTGGGTCTTATGTTGGAGGGTAGCGATCTGGTGTATTCCCTGTGGCAAAGTCCGTCCTGCCTTGCAGCAGGCTCTGTGCAGACAAGGGGCCCCTTAGACTCTGATCCCCGGCGTAGGGTATGCCAACTCCTCGCTGTCACCAGAGGATCCACCTTCCACTCGTTGAGTTCCCGTGACAGTACAACTGGGCCATGGATCCCACCGATCAACCACTGCCACTCACGAAGGGCCTCGGGGCTGAGATCACGCAACAAAGTGCCCGTCAAGAGCAGTTGTTTGTGATTCTCCAGAACTTAGCGGCTCAATTCTCCAGTAGCATCCTGTTGTCTCCGTTTATGTTCCCGTTCCAGTTCCTGCAGCATCAAGTAGTTTCTTCCTGCACCTGCCACTGTCACCTCTCTACTATTAGGATCCCAAGGCCTGCCGAGGTTTCCTGAACCAATGCATGATCTACTTCGAAGGGTCCCTGGCACCCAGTTTGCCAATGATACGGGCAAAGTGGATTTCTTCACTTTCTCGTTCTCTGGTGAAGCACCAGCCTGGGTGACTTCCTTGTGGGAACTTGGAGATCCACTAATGGCTAACCTGGCAAACTTTCTGGCTGTCTTCCGCAAGGTGTTTGAAGAGCCGGGACGAGCCTTCCAATGCTGCACTTTTTGCTTTCTGTCGGAACTGCCGAACTAGGGTGACCCTCCTCGGCTGAGAGTAAGTACACTGTAAAGTTCTGGACTTTATCCTCTAAGTTGGCTGGAAAAATGAGGCCCTGGTCGCAACCTTCTGGGAGGAGTTGGAACCGGTCGTTTTAAGGATTGAATTACGCGGGCGACGCTTCTGAACACCTACCTGCATGGATGACTCATCACCTTGGCCACCTGCATCGATCATCCGTTTACTACACGAACGATCAACAGGAGGTTTGGCGTAAATGGAGAGGGATATCACCCTGGCAAGAGTCCTCGTCTGGCACCCGTCTTTCAGCGACCTCTTCAGCGTGTCTCTGCTTCAAATCGGGAAGATCCCATGCAAGTAGATAGGGCCCAACTGTCAGAGGAGGAAAAGATTTACAGACATAACCAAGCGAGCTCTTTATGACTATACTGTGGTTGCCAAAGACCAACTGCGTCAGTGGTGAAAGTTTCGTTCCAGGAAACTACAGAGCCTAGGCTTCATGGGGGAGGTGAACCTGGCCATGGAACATTCCTCTTCACCATTGAGCCTGTTGGTCAGCCTAACCCTTCCCTCCAGTTCCTGTCTTCTAATTGCTGACTTTGTGGATTCAGGGTCGGCGTGCAACTTTATTCATCCTGCTATTGTGGACAGGTACCAGCTGCCGGTGGTCTCCTTGGATAAACCCCTCTCTATCTCATCTGTGCATGAACAAGTTCTCTCCTTTACCATCCAGTACCGCAAGCAACCCCTTAATTTGCATATTGGATTTCTGCATTATCAGAATATCTCCTTCCTTGTTCTACCATGCTCCTCTAGCACTCTTCTCCTGGGGATCGCTCGGTTGCCCGATCACTGCCCTAACATCGACTGGAAAATGGGTGAAGTTACTCTATGGGGCACCCGGTGTCACACTTCTTGCATTTTGGTACCACGTCCACCACGTTTAGTGGGTACCTCGATCCTTCTTCCAGCTGTTCCTGCTCCACCTGGCCTTCCTACTCACTATCGGGAATTTACAGACATTTTCTGCAAGAAACAGGCAGAGTTTCCCCCTCCTCATTGGCCTTACAATTGACCTATAGATCTGCAGCCGGGTTCCACTCATCCCCAGGGTAGAGTATATCCTTTATCTCGACCTGAAATGGAAAATATGTCGGCATATATCAAGGAGAATCTGGAAAAGGGCTTCATCTGCAAGTCATCATCTCCCACGGGGGCCGGATCCTTTTTTGTCAAGAAGAAGGACAGGTCTTTGCGGCCTCACATAGACTATCTGGGTCTTAATAAAATCACCATTAAGAATTACCCACTGACATTGATTTCAGAAGTCTTCGATAGAATCCAGGGAGACAAAGTCTTCTCCAAACTCGACCTTCAGGACGCCTACAATCTGATCCGAATCCGGTCCACGCTCCAGTTTTCCCGGTGTCTACATCTCCGGCTATCACCGCTTGATCCTACGTCGAGGTAGCGATCTGAGGGATTTCCTGCAGCAAAGTCCGTCCTGCCTTGCAGTGGGCTCCGGTGAAGACAAGGGGCCCCACTTAGACTCCGCTCCCTGGCGTAGAGTACACCAACTCCTCACGGTGACCAGAGGATCCACCTTCCGCTCGTTGAATTCCCATGACAGTATGTCATCTTCAGCTTTCTTACAGCTAAGTGATGCATGAAAGCATTGCGTTCATGTAGTTATTCTGTGTACGACACATTTCTCAGCTGATAGGCCTGCTGTGTAAAAGTGAAGAACGCTGACCTGAAAATGAAGTTTTAAATAAATATGCAAATTTTCTTATTGTGGGAAGATTGTTTTATAAAACTGCCCCTTATTGTAGCTATTAGCACATCATAAACTGGCTTCTGATATCTAGCTTTCATTGTGATTGTTAAGGAAATAATAGTTTAGAGCTTGTAAAATGCATGTACTTGGGATATTAGAACTTATAATTATTACAACCCCATATGGAACTGGGAGGAGAGTTGTCTTGCTATTCCAGTGACATCAGTATGAGTGTGGTGTGACCATGACAGCTCAGGAATTGCAGTGGAAATAATGCAGATGATAAGCAATTTATCCACATGAAAGGAATTTATTCTACTATATACCATATGAGGATGGGAGAAAAAGTATAGTCTATTTAACTCTGGTGTTGTAACCTCCAAATATCATAACTTTCAAATTTATGCGAGAATAAAACAATAGAAATAGGTTATGTGGATGCGTTAGGGAAAATGAGTCCATAGAAGGTTATTACGATACATTTTTTAAAAATCTAAATTACCTACCAAAATAAAGGAACTATATTTAGTCTGATGAACAATTAGGGTGAAGACAACAGACTATGAAAAATCAAAGGTTTAAAGACTTCTTACTAGATTTAGGAATAACCCTGAAACACACAATCTTTTTTTATCTGTCCTATACAGCTTTTTTTCATAACCTTAACTTCTTCTATTAAATCTTATTAAATTGCTAATACCCACCCATTCAAAATGTCTGATGTAAGTAGTCTAAAGTGTTAGCTTTTTTTTTTGTACCTTACTGAATGCCTCTGTAAGGTAACTTTGAGGTGCACTAATAAAATTCTCATTATATGTTCATTAAAAGGTATCTTAACTTCTGTGGGGTGATCCAAGGCAACCCAAATGAGGTGGAGCATTAAAACCTCACCATTTGATCCACAGAGGTATGGGGTTTGTGGGAGAGAAGGAAGAGTGATTATCTGCATCCTGCCCAGTAGGCCCCCTGTGAAGCTGCATGCTGTCTGGCCAGCAAGAGAAGTTATGAAAGGAGCAGACATGGGGATACTAGCTCGGGAAGACAACATGGACAGTGGATCAACACTGAACACTTGGCTGGGGGAAGAAGCAGCCTCGTGGTGGAGAACCACAGCACCATTTTTAGAGTTCTCTGTCACCAGAAAAAACTTTGCAAGTTTAAGAGAACTTTTTGATTACCGATTTGAGGTAGTTGGTGTGCAGTAAATTTGGGCTCTTATTAGCAAGTTTTAGGAATTGTGCTGAAAAACATCTATAACATACCGTACTTAACAGTCAATGACCAGAGAAATTCAAAAAATAAATGTTAGGTCCTCAAGGTGTTGACTATCAATCACAAACTCTTTGACCAATCTCCTAAACTCACACTTTCTAAATTCCCATAATCATAGCATGTACAGCTCTGGACATTATTTCCCAGCTACCATACTTTTCTAATGCACAATGGGAAAGGGTTAAAACAAATACAGACTGATGAATTCATGAATGGGAAATGAAACATTTGATCGGCTGAGCCACATTTGAAGTAAAAACTTTGATTTTAGCAACTGTCCAAAGCTAAACTCTGAAAAGTTTTTGAAGGGAAAACAATCATCCAAATCCTTTCTGGAATTAGTAATACATTTCACTTTAATGTGCAGTAAGGTAGAAGATGGCTATCAGGATGTACGATCGAAGCAGCAAAACTGCAGAGAAATAAAATTTTTATGATGAGCGTGATAAGGGATGAAAAAGAAAAAGTTGTAATCCATCCCTCACTATCGAATCAAAAACATTAAATTGTCCTTGTGTTTTAGCTACATTAACAACTTGGAATTTTATTGACAGGTTAAATGTCTGTCTATAAACGCTTGAAAATGCATGATGTCCTGGATGTGTAACTACTGATCTTCAAGTAACTAAATAAAATGATACACCATATAGACTCTAGTGACTGCACTGTTATTAAATCTCCTCAATTAGACTAATTCAGGTATATGGCAGCTATTAAAGAGCAAATCTATATTACACTGCTAAGTAACTGCAGTGCGCAGCATTTTTCTGTGTGGATACTGTCATATTTACTGGTTTATGGAGCCATCCTGTATTTACTGTATTTATGTTGCAGAAACCACTTTAACATTATCCTATTATATGTGTATGATGTAGTAGGTATAGTTATCACAAAAATTCTAGTGACCGAACTGCTTATCTATTTGGAAAGATCTAGCATGGTGTCTAGCACGGAGGAATAAATCACCTTATTTATTATTAACTGTTTAAGGAGTGCCATGGACTTTGTGTTCTCTCTCTCTCTCTCTCTTGATGATGAGGTTTGCACACATGTCAGGAGGAATTTTGGTCCACTCCTCTTTGCAGATCATCTCTAAATCATTAAGATTTTGAGGCTGTCGCTTGGCAACTCAGAGCTTCAACTTCCTCCATAAGTTTTCTATGGTATTAAGGCCTGGAGACTGACCATCCCACTCCATGACATTAATGTGCTGCTTTTTGAGCCACTCAATTGTTGCCTTGGCTGTATATTTTGGGTCATTGTCTTGCTGAAAGACCCCACCATGACACATTTTTAATGTTCTGGCAGAGGGAAGGAGGTTGTCACTCAAGATTTTAGGGTACATGGCTCCATCCATTCTCCCATTGATGCGGTGAAGTAATAACACAATAGCAATTGTGATAAAAGCTATGTTACAAAGAAAAAAAGGGGCAATTACCAGTGATGACAGATAAGAATGAAACGGAAATATTCTAACAACATTCTTAAAGGGAATCTATTGCCAATTTTTTTTTTTACTTATTAAAACAGGACATTGATACATATTCTTTTCTTTCTAGCTGTTTTTATTTTCTGATTGTAGATTTCTCAATTCTGCTGTCTTTATATGATTGTGGGGAAAGCTTTCTTGCCTGCACTGCTTTAACGAAATTTAGAGAGGTGCTTTACATCAGCTTCATGCACATAGGAGCCTGTGAACTGGATCAGTCTAATTGACTTCTATTGGAGAGTTTTCTAGGTATGATCTGTGACCTAGAAATAAGTCATTGTGCGTGGAGGGTGAGAGGGGGAGCTGTGATCATCTCCTATTGTGACTGGTGGATCCTGTGTTATCTATACACATTGGTGTCACCTTTCAGATTAATCTTGCTTGTACTGATAATAAACAGACTGTTGAAAATCTTTCTCTACAGAACAGGAAGTGTTAGACTATTATTATACCTAGTGACCAAAGTGAAAACTACAGGACTTAAGAATTATCAAAAAATATTGAAAATGATATAGCAAATGAAAAAAAAAACATAACCAAAAATCTTAAAATATGTGTTTAACATAAAAATATCAGTAAAACAATGAGTCCCATTCACTTTAAATAAAATTTTTACCTGGTAAGGCTCATGTTTAAGTAAAACCAACGCCAAGACTAAAAAACACAGCAAAGGCCATACTTATAGGTGAGTGGCTAGACTAAAAACTGAACCCAGTAGGAGTCAACGCAAGACCCTGTTCTACTTGGGAAAGATAAACAGGTGCAGGTAATTGCTGAGCAGTAGCTCACACACTCCTCCACTAGGGGGATAATTAGATGATAAAAAACTGCACATTAAATTGATACCTGTTCATACCAGTATTCAGAAAAGCCCCCATGTATTATACTGTGGCTTTTCTGCACACTGGAGTGAACAGGTATCAATTTGATGTGCAGATTTTTATCATCTAATCGTCTTCATAGTGGAGGGGTATGTGAGCTACTGTTCAGCAACTACCTGCACCTGTTTATCTTTCCCAAGTAGCACAGGGGCTTGTTTTGCATCCTACTGGGTTCAGATTTTAGTCCAGCCATTGACCTGTAAGTATGGCCTTTGCTGTGTTTTTGAGTAAAAAGTGTCCAATTTTTCTGTGATTTTTCAATGCCCAGATTACACTAACTGGAAATTAGGTTTTAAAATAATAAACTTTTAGAAATCTATTAAAATGGTATTCCCATGTCAGACGTGCATGGCATATTGACAAGATATGTCCAAGAAGAAAGCAATCCAGAGAGCTAATGGACCCCAAGATATAACATCTGGTACTTGGATTCATTTAAAAAGTCTGTATGCAATGTTTCAAGTCTCATGTTCTCTGGTATGTAAATGTCAACCTTAAAGATAAAATCGGGCATGGTACCAGGTTGAATGTAAAGCAAAGAAGAGTCCTTATTGATTGGCAATTTTGAATTTGACTTGTGGAAACTCCACTATTTTTCACCAGTTTTTTATGTGTACCAAAGTGATGTCACTGCAGATGGTTAAATGATTGTTGCGTTCAAGCTAAACAGCTTCCAACCTCTAACAGGATGTAAGCTTTTAATGTATTAACAGAATACCTGTAACATAGATTGCAGGTGGATTTTTTCCCGTTTGCCAAATTTAATATTTTTGATATTGTGTGAATACATAATAAAAATAATTGAACCACTTTCTTTAAGATTATAATTCACTAATAATATCTAAATGTTTAATAGAAAAAAAACAACATTTTTATTTCTTATAACAATAAAAAAAACTTGTCCATGGTATAATAAACTGCTGAAATTCACCTAAGATATTTGAAGTGCTGCACTTTTCTTTTTATTTATATTGTATAAATAAAGTATATATTCCCTAGCACAAACATAAAACAGCTTCCTTTAAATTTCTGCTCTAATCTGTATTGTACATTAACAATAAATAAAATGCTTTAAAGGGGTTTTACCACAAAGGTCTTTCATGTCTGGTTTTTCCTGCTTCAGCTTTCAGCGTGCTCAAAAGGGGGTGTGTATGGTTTGTTTGAATTATATATTATGTGACCCAGCAGGCTTGACATTATCATGCCTTTCCCTACAATGTGCTCACTCTAGTCAAACAAAGGTATGTTTATGAAAAGATCTTTGACTAGCTACAATGCAGCTGAATGGTTAGCACATCTGCCTTTCAGTATAGGGTTCCGTTCCTAGTTTCTAATCCTTGCAGAAAGCAAACATTGAGGTTTTTTTTTTTTTCTTGTTATCTATTTGCACCATTTGACTAATTACTAAGGAGTACAGAGGACAAGGGTAGAATGACAGCAGCTGGGGTTGAACATGTGCTCATCAGTGAGTGTGTGTGATTACTAAGCAGGGAAAAGACTGACAGTAGCTACCTGAGAGGAGAAGTGATGTGTGAGCATGTGTGACCAGGACTGAGGAGTTCTTTTCACTATTTGTATCCCCTGGAGACAAGCTGTACCCTATGGATCACTAAGGTAGTAGCTGAAACAAGAATTGTACATAATTTCTAATGATGATGAATAAGGAAAAAAATTTTATTTAGTTTTCAAACTACCCTAAAACACCTTTAACTAAAAATGTCATGTTTCAAGATTAAAATTAGAGGGTGTATTCCACCAAATTGAACTATTTGGGGTGAAAGTGTTTAAGAAAAAAATCCATATGTTTTCTTCTAATAGTTTCCAGATAAAGCCTTCCTGTCTCCAACATTCAAATCTTCTGAAGTCTAAAGGGGAACCTTTGAAAACATTTTATGTAACTCAATATAGTGTCTTCTTAAAGAGATAGTTCTGTCAGAAAGTTTTTTGTTAAAATCAATATCACTGGAAAATTATTGTTTTTTAGATTTTTTGGCAGTATATTTCTTTATTATTACAGCAGTCCTTTGCAATTAAAATGACAAAATAAATAAATCTTCTGAATGGCAGGATAAACTATTCTCACTTTACCATTGATGCTGCTTATCTGCAAGTAGTCACATTACAAATAGTAGTTAATGTCTTCTCTGGACAGGTATAGTCAAATCTAAGACTAGCATGACAGGGTAATGATGAGCAATAAATGTAAGGATAATGGGCTCATCTTTTTTCTGCAGTGGGGAGGTTTCAAGCTTCCTTCACAATTATTAGGTCCTGTTGATAAGAATTACACCTCTCAAGTCATAGTTGGACTGAAAGAGAACTTTTAAACAATTCTCACTACTGTGCTATCAGAGCGCATAGAGGGGAAGTCAGAAAGATAAACAGGAAGTTGTGTTAATAGGGAAACTTTAAAACAGTACATGACAAAGGAACCACCCAAATAAAAATAAACCATAGAATATTAATATAGGGCGGCAGCTTCCATTTCAGCAAGTTGGTAGTGTGGCAGCAGTGAGAGGTCGGGAGCCAAACGGCCATGGGGTAGACCACCCGCTTCGCAGGTCCCTTCTGGCCCAGAAAGTAGCGGTGCAGGGGCTCACCAAGGCGATTGCCAGAGACAGCAATGTGCGTCTAGCCATCCTAAGGTGCAGAAGCTGAAAGTTCTCCTGTCCAAGTTGGTGGCATTGAAGTTCTTCCCTTTTCAAGTGGTGGACTCTGCACCGTTCAGAGAACTGATGGCTTGTGCCGTGCCGAGGTGGGGCGTCCCAAGCCATCTTCTTTTCGAAAAAGACATTACCAGCCCTGCACAAATATGTAGAAGAGAAGGTGGGCCAGTCCTTGATCCTTTCTGTGTCTTCCAAAGTGCATAGCAGCACCAACGTGTGGAGCTGTAACTACGGTCAGGGACAGCACATGTCCTTTATGGCCCACTGAGTGAATGTGCTTCCTGCCCAGCCACACCAGCAACTTGGACAGGAGACCCCGCATTTCCTCCCTTTCAAACTCTGATCCTCCCCAAATGTTGCCTCCTATCCTCCCCCACCCCCAACCTCCCTAAGCAATAAGTCTTTGTGCTCCTCTAGCTACTAATTTTTGGGCATGGGGGTGTAGCATTCTACACCTGGGTTTTCCTGGGGAAACAAAGTCACAGAGGGGAGGTAACGTCCCCCGGGCTTTAAAGACAAAATGATTTGTGGCTTTTTTTCCGAGACAACTGAAAATTGAAACATGGGACAGACAATGGAAAAAAAAGTTGTCCTGCGGCCGGGAGGGCAGAGCCATGCACCCTGCATGGGAACCCCTGTTTAATTGGTTGTCAATCGGGTTTTTCCAAGTTACCCCCCATTGAAAAATTCTAAAAATGGCCAGGAAACAGATGCTGACAAATCTGTCTGGTCACTACATTTCACGGACACATGATCCGGTGGGGGCTGAACTGGAGGAGGAGGACATTGGAGAACAAGCAATGTCTGGTGAAATTAGTGTTTTTTCTACCCAAGGGACAGAAGAGGAGGAGCAGCAACAGCCGGAGGAGGTAGAGGGAGATGATGAAGATGAGGCAGAAGACCCAGACACACCTTGGCAGTATACAGTGGAGATGGAGGCAAGTAGTCCCTCAGAATCACTTGCACAGATGGCCAGCTGCATGCTGATTTGCCTGGCTAGTGACACTCGAATAGTCACCATCTGGCAGAGGGATAACTACTGGCTCTCCACCCTCTTGGACCCTCGCTAATGGTCCAAAATGGGGGCCTTTTTTATTCAAGTTCTATAGAGACATCCTATATAGTCAGTTGGCTGCTTCCTATCTGCACCATCGTCCATCCTCTAGTAGGTCTGGTTCCTCAGCGCTCACATATAGGGATGAGCGATACTATCGACAAAAGTTGAAATCGGCACAGTTTTTACGTTTATCGGTGATTCGCAATGATGCGATAGTTTACGTGACTATCTTATCGATAATCGTTATCACATTTACAATCGTGCCATATTCGGTGTTTCCTGTAATTCTGGCAGCCAGCCAATCAGCTCAGAGCATAGAGGGGGGTGTACGACTTCACCACTGGGCAGTGTATGGATCTCATTGGCTGCAAAAATTACATGACCTTGTTTTATGTATGTGGCTCAATTTCCTGATCAGCCTCATTCGCTCACTCGCTGACTAGAGAGCAACATCTCGCTGCCTGTCCCAATAGCTTTTTTCAAAGCTGCACCAGTTTTACATCGTTTATATAGAAAAGCATCCTTGTTAGAGTAGCTGTCAAGCTTAGGATATAGCCAGATTAGAAAATTTTAGTTCTTATTTAGTTAGAGACTTGTAAACACATCTAGTGCTGTGTGCAGCTGTTGGTGAGGGGGAAGGACTTCTTGGGAGTTGTCCTGTGAACTCACAGTGAAATAGCAATGTTTTTTAATACTTTTTGGCCAGCAGACCTCCCAACTGAGGTGAAATTGTCCCTGTCTTGTTATTTGCAGTTCTGCTGGTTTCTGTGCGTCTCCATTTTGTGCAAATAGCCCACTTGTATGCTAATTTGGTTGCAGATATTTTATTTTAAGTGGTGCCTGTTCTCAGTGGTGCCAAAAGACCATATCAAAGCCATATAACTTTTAAACAGTTCGATTGCACTCCGTGCTTGCCAGTTTGGTGTAAATAGCGCACTTGTACGTTCATTTGGTTACTAATATTTTATTTTAACTGGTGCCTTTCCTCAGCGGTGCCAAAACACCATACATAATCCATATAACTATTAAATAGTTCTATTGCACTTCGTGGGTCTCAGTTTGTCGCAAATAGCCCACTTGTACGCTAATTTGGTTACAGATATTTTATTTTAACTGGTGCCTGTTCTCAACGGTGGCAAAAGACCATATCTAATCCATATAACTTTTAAATAGTTCTATTGCACTCCGTGCTTGTCAGTTTGGCGTAAAAAGCCCACTTGTATGCTCATTTAGTTACAGATATTTTATTTTAACTGGTGCATGTTCTCAACAGTGGCAAAACACCATATTTAAGCCGTATAATTTAGCAAATAGTACTATTGATCTCCGTGCTTGTCAGTTTGGCGCAATAGCCCACTTGTACGATAGTTTGTTGAAAACTGTCAATTGCTAGTCCTACTTGGCAGTTGTAAATTTCTGACTGAAGAAAGAACACTGTTGAGTTGGTTTATGGTTCTTCCACCACACCACATTTCACAGATATACAATTCTGTTTCTAATCCTAGTTGGAAATTAGAGGAAATTAAGAACATCTGTGATTTGCTGTCTTTGCAGTACAGTTTTTCAATAAAAGACTGTGAAAAAATCCTCTATACCTTTTAAATTTTTATCTTTCTGAATATGTAGCAAAATACAGGTGGTAAGCGAACAAAGAAGGGTGTAGGACATGGAGGTAGAGGTACAAGAGAAGGTGCCCCTTCCAGTGCTGGGGACAACAGGCAAGCCAGCACATTGTCAGTTGCAGGACCGCCAGGCCTGTCGGTGCCCTGTGAATCTCAGTAACAAACAGCGTCGCCAATCTGTTTTTCAGTGGTTAACTGCATCCAGCAGTTTTACCTCCTCGTCCTCCCAGTAACGGCCACAAATGTCGTCATCATCATCGTCAGCATCCGTCCAACCTGAAGCAATGGCAGACCAAATGTCAATTCATGCACACACCACTGTGGATAATCCATGATCTGAAGACCTCTTAATGACACAATGCGGTGGGGGTCAGAAGACATTTCAAAAGATCAAGAGGCCACAGATGATGATTTTGTCTGCTCTCACGCCCAATTGCTGATGCAATCAGAGGAGGTGAAGGAAGCTGGTCAGTCAACACAAATCCCGAGCGGTCGACAATGCCTTGCAGTATCTGTGGCTTGAAGTCCGCAGCTCCAGGATGTAGAATGTCAGGACGAGGAAGTCACCTGTGATGATGATGATGACATTGCGGATCCAATGTTGTCTTTTCAGCAGAATTTGCTTGCGAGTGCTTCATCAGTGGACGAGGAGGAAGACAATGGGGTAGTGTAAGTGCGGGTCGGCCTCAAAAAGGGAGAGGGTGGTCGCACAAGTCCGCTGAGATTATTCCGCCAGTCATGATCAGTGGTGAAAGCGGAAGCACCGCTACTCGCTTATCTCCATCCAAAAGGTCCAGGACCCCTCAATCCTGGGCCTTTTTCGATCAAGCCTCAGATTTGCCCTGCGACATCATATGCCGCATTTGCAGTAAACGCATCAGTAGAGGGAAGAATCTAAAGTGTTTAACCACCACCAAGGTGTCTAGTCACATGCAGCAAATGCATGAGTTGAAATGGAGGGATCACTTGGCGATAAAAGACCACACCGGTCCTGGGCTTCCAACCACTGTCACACCCTCTGTCTCCGGCTCCTCCTCCTCCGCCACTTCCTCTGCTGCCCATGTCCTGCTGCGGCATGAGAAAGGAGCAGCCCCAGTGCCACATACCATCGCCCTATTACCACCAGCACCATCAGAGACACAGCCTACCCCTACTCCTTCCACCAGTTTGACCTGCACGCCGTACAGCGGCCAGAAGCCTGAATGTCGGCATTGCCAGGCTCTTGGAAATGTTGTCTTCCCGCCTGCTGGGCACAGATCGGTTCTGCCTTGCCATGACCCTTGCCTGCCCACAACACCAGATACTGAGCAGGCATTTCTGTTACAGAAAAGCCGTCTCTGCCCTGGCAAGCCACGTGTCATCTAAAATCTCTTGGAGACCGTCAACACACAGGTCAAGAGCTCTAGACGGCTCTGCGCAATGAGACCGAGTGGTGGCTGGGTGACAAGAACCTTGTGCCAGGCAAGGTGGTGTGTGATAATGGGCAAAATCTCCTGGCCATCCCTAAGATCGGTATGCTGGAGCACATCCCTTGCCTAGCACATGTCATGAAACTCGTCGTCCAGAAATTTCTAAAGCGCTACCCGGGTCTCGACTGTCTGCTGAGGAAGTCTCGAGGTCTGAGCTCACACTTCAACGGTTCGCACCCTGCTTTGTCCTGGCTGGCTGCGTTACAGCGTCATCTTGGCCTTCCCGTCAACCGTCTCATTGTTGATGTGAAAACACGCTGGAATTCCACCCTCCACATGCTCCAGCGATTGTGGCAGCAGTGTAATGCCATTACGCAATATGAAGTGAGGCGTGGCCTGACAAGAAGCGGTGTGGACCTCGGGGCGTGTAGCCACCGAGAGTGGAGGCAGGTGAAGAGCTCTGCACCATCCTTGCCAGTTTTGAAGAAGCCACCAAAATGGTCAGTGCGGACAATGCCCTTGTCAGCATGAGTATTGTCATGATCTTGGTTCTGGAACAAGTAATGGACACTCTGAAACAGCAGGTCCCACCTTCGACGGAGGAGGAGGCAGACACTGATGCGGACACAGAGCCTTACTCTCCATCGGATCCAGAAGGCCCGACAGTTTCACAGCTTTATCGGTCTTCATTAGGCGGTGGTTCGGGGTCCAGGGCGGGTGCAAGGCGGCGCCTCAGCTCTCAGGGTACATCATCTGAGGCAAGTCAGGGCTGTGTTGAAGCTGAAGAGGAGGAAGCGGTGGAGGAGGATGAGTCATGTCTGGACACCGACTTACCGATGTCCCTGCCTTGGAAAGAGGTTGGCATGGATTTGAGGCGGAGGAAGAAGATGAAAAAGATCAGTTTACTAGTGCCCCTTGACCCCGAGGCTTTGGAAATCAAGGCTACATCTCTCACATGAGTGCTTAGATGCTCCATTTCCTCCAACATGATACTCGCATTAAGGCCATCAAAATGAACAACAGTTACTCAGTTACTCAGCACTTTCCTTCCACCCACCCAAATTGAGAGCAGAATGCAGGAATTTGAGACCGTGCTCATTGATCAACTGGGGACATCAGTTGCGTCTGCTTCACATTCTTCTAATGTCACGGTGGAACAACATCAGCAATGTGACAGCAGTAGAGTGGCAAGTAGACGTAGCAGCAGCAGGCATTGTGGCAGAAGCCTAATGGGCGACCTCTGGTAATCCTTATTTACCACCTCACCAAAGCCTGTAATGTAGGGCACACATACGACACACAGACACCAGATTAAGATCATGGTGCACGATGGGCACCGATGTCTTTGGATATGTTTCGGACCCAATTGACTTCTGGGTACCCAGAATGGATGAATGGCCTGAGCTTGCTCGCCACACCATAGAAGTGTTGTCCTGCGCCAACAGACAGCTTCATATCTGAGCGGACCTCCAGCAAAGCTGGAGAAGTCATTACAAACAAACGCATCCGGCTTTCCACAGATAATGTGGATCGTTTGACTTTCATCAAGATGAATCAGGCATGGATCTCTGATGATGTTGTGGCCCCAATTGCCGAGGTCACCGATTAGTTGCCGGTAGAGATGGGCGAATCGATTCTAACGAAGTGGAATTCGTTTAGAATTTCAGGAAAACTTCAATTCTGAACGAAGTCGAAGTTTGGGGTGATTCGCTGGAACAAAGCGTGTTTTTAATTGATTAAATGGCTGCGAGCACATAGCGTTACATGGGGCAAAGAAGTCTGGGAGGAAGAAAGGCGTAGCCTAAATGACATGTGCGGAGATGAAGCCAATCAGAGACTGCCCTTATTCTGTGACGTCACCGCACTAAATAATTCCGGGGCGCGATGCTGGCAGTTCACACTGTTCTCACTGTGCTGTGTAGGGAAGCTGCTGCTGATATCTCAATCTAAAGATCTAACTTTTATACAGCAATTTTTGGGGGGGGTGTCACAGCTTGTCTCATAGACTGATTCTCTTACACGTTCTAATTTTGATTTTGTGGGGTATTGGAATTGAAGTGCAGTGTGCGTCCAATTCAGCTGCATATACATTTTAATGCTATTTGCTCAGTTCTTGAGCACATTGAGTATCCAAGGATTATCTAAGCCTGTTGCTGTTGTATTCAGTTAAAGAAACAGCGTTTTTACAATCCAAATACCAATTAATTTTTGGTTGCTCATTTCTTTTGCGCAATTTAGATGAAGGGGTTAATTAAGCGTTGTTCTGCTGTTGTGGTCACTAAAAGAAACGGTGTTTTTCAACACCAAAGAAGAAATTTTGGCTGTAGCATATTTCATATCCGAAGGTTAATTACGAGTTTTTCTGTTGTTGTGTTCCGTAAAATACACGCCGTTTTAACACGCTACAAAGCTGGTAATTTTTGGCAGCACATTTCTTTTGCGCAATTTACATCCAAGGGTTAACTAAGTATTTTTCTGCAGTTGTACTCAGTAAAAGAAACATTGTTTTTCAACGCCAAAGAAGAAATTTTGGCTGTAGCATAATTCATATCCGAAGGTTAATTACGAGTTTTTCTGTTGTTGTGCTCCGTAAAATACACGCCGTTTTAACACGCTACAAAGCTGCAAATTTTTGGCAGCACATTTCTTTTGCGCAATTTACATCCAAGGGTTAACTAAGTATTTTTCTGCAGTTGTACTCAGCAAAAGAAACATTTTTTCAACGCCAAAGAAGAAATTTTGAATGTAGCATAATTCATATCCGAAGGTTAATTAAGCCTGTTGGTGCTTTTATATTCAGTAAAATACACAGTGTTTTTAAACGGCACATACAAGTAAGTTTTTCCTGGCCATTTGTGGAGCACAATTTATATCCAAGGGTTACCTAAGCTTGTTAGTGGGTTCATTTGGAGTCAAATACAGGGTGTGTATTTATCATATACAGATATCTTCATTAAACAGAGTCTGTACATTTTAGAACAAACAGTATGTCAGACAGAGAGGTGGCAGGCTCTTCAGATGCGAGTGGCAGTGGCACAAACATTACTGGAGCAGGCCCAGGTCGCAGCACAGTAAGGGGATGTCACAGCAGGGGTCACTCGGTGTCATCTAGCGGCCGTGTGCTGACTAGCAACCCAAGGGTTCTTGATTGGTTGACTAAGTCATCCACTTCCTCCCAGATGTCATCTGACAAACCCAGCCAACGGTCGGTGGGAACGTCAGACGCAACCCTTAGTTAGCATGGCCCGGGAGCGGGTCAGCGCCCCTCACCTGTCCTCAACCCGCCTCTGTCCC
Source organism: Phyllomedusa bahiana (assembly GCA_025379985.1). Classification (NCBI taxonomy): domain Eukaryota; kingdom Metazoa; phylum Chordata; class Amphibia; order Anura; family Hylidae; genus Phyllomedusa; species Phyllomedusa bahiana. The sequence continues at coordinate 24,764 of JAODAL010045346.1, forward strand.
ATCCGGTTCCTTCAGCTAGAGATCTACTATGTGGTCTGGACTCAGCGCCACTATACAGCGAGGATGATCAATTTGAGGAGGGCAGTCAGCAGCTACTTGGCAGCGAAGAAATGGGGCCAATATCCCCTGCTTCTTGCAGTAGGCGGGAAAGTATAGATGTGGAGAGTGGCATGGGAGGTCATGTTGTGAGGGGTCAGCCTCTGCATACCAAGACCGGTGATGAGGACAGCAGTGACGATGAAACATAAATCGATGATGATGTAGCCGACCGCACTTGGCAGCCGGCTGAAGCAAGGGCTTCATCATCGTCAGGAGAAGAGGTCGTCAGCTTGTGCGTAAGGCAGCGGCGCAGCCAGCAAGTGGGTTGTGTGGCCGTGAGTCAGCAGGGTAGCAGTAGTGTGAGGTCAGGAGCCAAGCGGCCACGGGGTAGAAAACCCGCTTTGCAGGTCCAAGAAAGTAGCGGCACAGGGGCTCAACGAGGCAGCGGCGGTAGTAGTCACTCAGTGCGGAGCGTTGGCGATAAAATCACCTACTCGGCGGTGTGGCAGTTCGTTGCTAAGACACCGGAGGAGTCGAATATGGTGTATGTAGAAACTGTGGGCAGAAAGTGAAGCGTAGCCAGAGAGCTAACGTTGGCACCACGGCCCTGCGTCAACACTTGCAGCGTCACCATGCGGTGGCCTGGGACAACCGTGGCTCAGATGTGGTGGTCCATCCTGCCGCCATTGCAGCCATTCAAGGCTTCACCACCTCTGCAGAAGGGAGCTGTTTCTCTTTGCCCTCACCTCCCGGTCCAGATGCTCCTGCTCCTAGCTACTCATGGCGCCAGCAGTCGTTCAACGAGGCGATTGCAAAGAGACAAAAGTATGCGTCCAACTATCCTAGGGTACAGAAGCTAACCATGCTCTTGTTCAAGTTGTTGGTACTGCAGTTCCTCCCTTTCCAAATGGTGGACTCAGCACCATTCAGAGAATTAAAGGCCTGTGCCGAACCGAGGTGGAGAGTTCCAAGCCGTAATTTATTTTCCAAAAAGGCAGCACCAGCCCTTCACAAATATGTAGAACAGAAGGTGGGCCAGTCCTTGAGCTTAACGGTTTGTTCCAAGGTGCAGGGCAGCGCGGACGTGTGGAGCTGAAACTACGGTCAGGGCCAATACATGTCCTTTATGACCCACTAGGTGAATGTGCTTCCTGCCCAGGCACACCAACAACTTGGACAGGAGACGCCGCTTTCTCCTCCACGTTGTCAAACTGCTGCTCCTGCGCCAATGTCTGCCTCCTCCTCCTCCACCACCACCACCTTTTCAGCCTCCACAAGAACTGCTCCATCATACCACATGTGTAGGGCACAGCGTTGTCACGCAGTTCTACACCTGGCTTACCTCGGCGAACGAAGTCACACAGGGGAGGAACTGCTCTGCGTCATGCAGCAACAAATCGATGTGTGGCTTTCACCGCGCCAACTACAAATCGGAACCATGGTGACGGACAATGGGAGGAACATGGCGTCCGTGCTGCACCAAGGAGGGATGGTCCATAGCCTGCCATGGCGCATGTGTTCAATCTGATTGTGAAAAGGTTCCTGAAGTCTTCCACCAATCTTCAGAAGATTCTGAAAATGGCCAGGAAACTGTGCATGCACTTCATCCATTCCTACAAAGCCAGGAACACCCTCCTCGAGTTGCAGCGGCAGAACGGCCTCCCCCATCACACTCTGATATGCGATGTTTCCCCCCTTGGGAATTTCCCAGTCTGCACATGTTGGACCGACTGTATAAAACAGAAAAAGGCCATTAACGATTTTTTGTGATCCAGGCGGACAGGAGTACTCCCCTGAGTATCTTTGATGTCAGCCAGTGGCATGCGTGACACCTGCCGTTTGCTGAGGCCATTCGAGGAGGCCATACTATTTGTCTGTCGCCAGGACTACAGGATGAATAACGTCATTCCACTGCTTCATGTCCTGGAACAGATGCTGAAAAATCTGTCTGGGCAGGGGACTGGAGATGTGGCGACTACATCTCGCGGCCACATGAGTCCGGTGGGGACTGAACAGGAGGATGAGGAGGAGGAGGAGAACATTGGAGCAGAAGCATTGTCTAGTGAAGTGAGTGGATTTTCTACCCAGGTGACAGGAGAGGAGGAGCAGGAGCAGCTGGAGGAGGTAGATGGAGATGAGGAAGCTGAGGCAGATGACCCGCAAGCACCGTGGCAGTATACAGTGGAGATGGAGGAGGGGGCCCCTGGAGTCACTTGTGCAGATGGCCCGCAGCATGCTGATTTGCCTGGCTAGTGACAGCCGAATAGTCACCATCCGGCAGGGGGAAATGACTTCTGGCTCTCCACCCAATTTGGGGACCCTCGCTACCGGTCCAAATGGGAGCCTTTTTCCAGCTGCTGAGAGGGAGGACAAAACTCAAATCTATAGGGAAATCCTCCGTAGTCAGTTGGCCGCTGCCCTCTGTGCGCATCGTCCCTCCTCTGACAGGTCTGACCGGGGGGTTCCTCAGCGCTCACGTACTACTGCCGCAGCTGCTGTGGGAAGGTGGGGGGGGGGGGGTCGGACCAAAACCACCACCAAAAGCAGAAACCTAAGTCTAGAGTCACTGATGAGCAGATTCGTTCACCCGCCTAGTGAGGAGGGCAGTCGCCAGCAGCAGCAGCAGGACCTGGAGCAGTCTCTGAACCAACAGGTGGTGGCCTACACCAATGCCTTAGGCATCAGATTACATCAGCCATGATGCCTCACCAAAACTTTGAGAAATGAGTCTGGGTTCAAACTACCTGCCTCAGCCACTATTCTGATGCCGCCACCCGCCAAATGCCACACATCTGCTGATAGTTTCTCCCATTGCCTACCACCTCTTTACCAGGGACTGGTAATGCCAACCCCAAACCCCCACACAGTTTCATTGTATCAATCTATGACCTCTTTCTGCTGCTGCTGTTGCTGGTGCCGGACATCCACACTCTGTCCTTGTGCCCCTCTCTGACCTCAGGCGGCTGCTGTTGTGGCTGCTGCGGTCACCTCCACACCCTGTCATTGTGCCACTCTCTGACCTAATGCTGTTGCTCCTGCCGTCACCTCCACTCTCTGTCATTGTGCCACTCTGTGGCCTACTCCTGTTGTTGCCACCTCCAGAATGTCATTGTGTCACTGTCTGACCTCATGCTGCTGCTGCGGCTGCTGCCGTGACCTCCACACTCTGTCATTGTGCCACTCTGTGGCCTATTCCTGTTGGTGCCACCTGCACACTCTGTCATTGTGCCACTCTTTGGCCTACTCCTTTTTTTGCCACCTCCAGAATGTCATTGTGCCACTTTCTGACCTCATGCTGCTGCTGTGGCTGCTGCCGTGACATACACACTCTGTCATTGTGCCCCTCTGTGGCCTACTCTGTTTTTACCACTTCCAAAAATGTCATTGTGCCACTGTTGACCCCATGCTGCTGCTGTGACTGCTGCCGTGACCTACACACTCTGTCATTGCGCCACTGTCTGACCTTATGCTGCTGCTGTGGCTGCTGCCGTGACCTACACACTGTGTCATTGTGCCACTATGTGGCCTACTCCTGTTTTTGCCACCTGCAGAATGTCATTGTGCCACTTTCTGAAACCTCATGCTGCTGCTTTTGGCTGCTGCCGTGACCTTCGCACTCTGTCATTGTGGCCACTGTCTGACCTCATGCTGCTGCTGTGGCTGCTGCCCTGACCTACACACTCTGTCATTGTGCCACTCCGTGGCCTACTCCTGTTTTTGCCACCTCCAGAATGTCATTGTGCCAATGTTTGACCTCATGCTGCTGCTGTGGCTGCTGCCGTGACCTACACACTCTGTCATTGTGCCACTGTCTGACCTTATGCTGCTGCTTTGGCTGCTGCCGTGACTTCCACACTCTGTCATTGTGCCACTTTGTGGCCTACTCCTGTTTTTGCCACCTCCAGAATGTCATTGTGCCACTCTCTGACCTCATGCTGCTGTGGCTACTGCCGTCACCTCCACATTCTGTCACTGTGTCACTCTGTGACCTACTGATGTTGCCACCTGAGCCCTCAGCTTGTTTTTTCCAGCTGGCGCTGCCATGACTTTATCAGGCTAAATTCCCGCTTCAGTTTTTTGGTCAGTTTTGTCCTCTTAAGTGCCCAGTGAATTTTATAGTGAAGCGATTCTAAGAGTGGCGGCAGTCATATGTGTGTCATACTAAAACACAACATTGTATGAAGACCAAACCAAGCTCCCTCTGCAAATTTAATCATGGCACAACGTTCTACAGCACCCTACAGACTCTGTGCAGCCTGGAAATAGTTGTTTTTTTACACAATTTTTTTTTTTAAATAATAATTTCTTACTGCAATTTTTATTCTGAGTGCCCAAAATGTCATTTTGCTGGTTTTGCGGTTAGGAGACTGTAGAAGACACCAATTGCACATGGTTTCATGAAAAAAACTAATTCCATTTACTCATTTCTTCATGAAAATTTTAAGCACTGTCAATAGTTTTGGCGTCATGGTGCTGTGTTAAACAGCTATAATCCAGGTCCTTTGGAACAGAAATGTGGTTTCAAAGTGGCATTTCCTCCTCACAATTTTTAATAGTGGCTGAGGAGGTAATTTTTATAATTTTTGGGGTCATGGTGCTGTAAAAAACAGCTGTAATACAGGTCCTATTGTAAAAAATGGGTTTCTAATAGGGTTTGTTCGTCACAATTGTCAACAGTGGCCGAAAGGTCATGTTTCGAATTTTTGGGGGCATGCTGCTGTAAAAAACAGCTATAATACAGGTCGTATTGTAAAAAATGTGGTTTCTAACAGGTCTTTTTTCGTCACCATTGTCAACAGTGGCCGAAAGGTCATCTTTCGAATTTTTGGGGGCACACTGATGTAAAAAAAAGCTATAATCCAGGTCCTATTCCCAAAATGTTTTTTTTTTTAAATCTTTTTTTCTGGCTACTTTTTTTGAGTGTTGAAAAGGTCATTTTTGATGGTTTTGGGGTCAAGCAGCTAGAAAAGACTGCAATATTCAAGGTTCTGTTCAAATAAATCTTGTTACAAAACTAATTTCTTACTGCTAATTTTACTCTCTGTGTCCATAAGGGCATTTCTGCTGGTTTTGTGGTCAGGCTATTGTGAAAGGAGTGCCAGGGGTGCAAATCGGGCAGTACTCCGGTCAGTGGCCCTCTGCCTATGTCAATATACATGCGCATCTACAAGAAGGACGACATAGAAAAAGACATGCCACCTAAATGCTATCATTCATGGCAATACTGCCAGGATGTGCAATGTGAAATAGAATGCAATTGGTATAATTGTGAACAAGCAGATACATGGTACAACCCTTATGCAAGAATCAATGTTCGTATGGATCACATTCGCCACCCCAAGAACAAAGACAAATTCCTCCAGCACATTGAGTAAAACGAGAAAAAGAAAGCCAAGAAAAAGGGCACCTGTGTGGAACAGGAGCGTCAACCACCAGCGTTCCAAGTGAAGCTCCATTGGTCCGCACTCATACGGAGGGTCAAGCGCTCTTGTAGAGGCAGAAATTTCTCAAGCGCTACCCAGGTCTTGACTGTCTTCTGAGGAAGGATCGAGGTCTTAGCTCAGACTTCCGCTTCCTCACTCTGCTTCGGCATGACTGTTTTCATTGCTGCGTCATAAGGGCATTTTTGCCGTGTTAATAGATGACTGACACCAGCCCTGGCTCTCCCCACACTTACTGTAAGTCTGGCCCTGCTAGCTAAACCTCCGTGTTAATAGATGATGGACGCCAGCCCTGGCTCTCACACCCACTGTAACTCCGGCCCTGCTAGCTGAACCTGCGTGTTAATATATGATGGACACCAGCCCTGGTTCTCACCACACACACTGTAAGTCCGGCACTGCCAGCTGAACATCCGTGATCCACGTTCACAGCCTAACCCTCCTTGATCAGTAATTTCCTTCAACCCACTTGACAGTTGAATGCAGGATTTTCAGACAGTCCTCGTTGACCTACTGGGGAAATCTGGTTCGTTTGCTTCATGTTCTAATGTCACGGTGGAACGTCACCAATGTGACAGCTGTAGAATGGCAAGTAGCTCTAGCAGCAGAAGCATTGTAAAACTAGTTTTTTTAATATAGTTTATTTCTTATTGCAAATTTTTCTGCTGATGGTCCATAAGGGAACCTGTGTAGGTTTTTGGGTCCTGCTGCGGTACAGGATATGGATAGTCAATGTCCAATTCACTAAAATACTGGTTCAAATACTACTTTTTTACGGCACTTTGTGATCTGTAGGTCATGCAGGTTTTCGGGTCATGCTGCGGTACAGGATATGGATAATCAATGTCCGCTTCACTAAAATATTGGTTCAAATACTACTTTCTTCCAGCATTTTTTAAATCTGTGGGTCATGCATGTTTATGGGTCATGCTGAGGTACAGGACAGGGATAGTCAATGTCCAGTTCAACTAAAACGTGGTTCAAAGACTTACTTTTTTGGCACTTTGAAAATCTTTGGGTCATGCAGGTTTTTGGGAAATGTTGCAGTACAGGACAGGGATAGCCGATGTCCAGTTCACTAAAATAGTGGTTCAAGGACTACTTTCTTCCGGCATTTTTTAATCTGTGGGTCATGTAAGTTTTTGGGTCATGCTGCGGTACAGAACAGGGATAGTCAATGTCCAGTTCAATGAAAATAGTGGTTCACATACTATTTTCTTCCAGAACTTTGTGATCTGTGGGTCATACAGGTTTTTGGGGTCATGCTGAGTACAAGACAGGGATAGTCAATGTCCAGTTCAACTAAAACAGTGGTTCAAAGACTACTTTCTTCTGGCACTTTGTAATCTGTGGGTCATGCAGGTTTTTGGGTCATGCTCCTGTACATAGTCAATGTCCGTCACTAAAATGGTGGTTCAAAGACTACTTTCTTCCCGGGATTTTTAATATGGGGGGTCATTTTGGGCTTTGGGGTCATGCTTCGTTACAGGACAGTGATAGTCAATGTCCTGTTCACTAAAATGGTGGTTCAAAGACTACTTTCTTCTGGCATTTTGTGATCTGTGGGTCATGCAGAATTTTGGGTCATGCTGCGGTACAGGACTGGGATAGTCCATGTCCGTTCAATTTAATAGTGTTCAAAGATAGTTTCTTCTGGCACTTTGTGATCTGTGGGTCTGCGGGTTTTTTGGGGCATGCTGCGGTAAGACAGGGATAGTCATGTCCAGTTAACTAAAATAGTGGTTCAAAGAACAGTTTTTACTGGCATTTGTGT
>JAODAL010045347.1:0-32017 GCA_025379985.1 Phyllomedusa bahiana
CCAAACATCTGCTGCCAGTTTTTCCCTCTGTCTTTCCCCCATCTTTACCGGGACTTGGGATTGCCAACCCCCCCTCAACACTTGTCATTGTGCCATCTATGACCTCATGCTTTCTGTGGGTGTTGCTGTTTTGGGGTGACATCCACACTGGGGGTCATTGTGCCCCTCTCTGACCTCATGCTGGTTTGCTCCTGCCGCCCCCCACCTCAAGTCTCTGTCCCTTGTGCCACCTGTGGACTACTCCTTTTTTGCCACCTCCAAAAATTTGGGCTTTATTGGGGGGCCCGTCTGACCCCACAGCTGGCCCCGTGGCTGCTGCCATGGCCTCCACACTGTGTCATTGTGCCACTGGCCCGACCTCATGCTGCTGGCCGCTGTGACCCTCGCCCTTTTGTTTTTTGGTTTCCCCCTCTGTGGCTTCCTCCTGTTTTTTTCCCCCTCCAAAAGTCATTGTGCCACTCTTTTGGGGCCTCATGCGCTGCTTGACTCCTGCCCTGCCCTTCCCAACTGGGGTCATTGGCCCCACTATGGCCCTAATACCCGTTTTTCCACCTCCAGAATGACATTGTTCCACTGCCTACCTCGTTTCTGCTGCTTTTGTGACCTCTACACTGTGTGATTGGGGCCCCTCTGTGGTAATACTGGATTTGGGAAACCCCCAAATGTCATTGTGCCCCCTTTCTGACCTCATGCTGCTGCTGTGGCTGGGTCCCGTGTCCTCCACACTGTGTCATTGTGCCACTTTCTGACCTCCTGCGCTGCTGTGGCGCTGCTGTGTCCCCCACACTGTGGGCATTGTGGGGGCCCCTGCCTGGGCCTAAGCCCGCTGCCCCGTACCCCCACTCCCAGTCATTGTGCCATTCTTTGGCTTCCTACTGTTTGGCAACCTCCCGAATGTCATTGTGCCACTGCCTGCCCCCCATGCTGCTGCCGCCGTGACCTCCCCTCCCCAGTCATTGTTTCCATTCTGTGGCTTCCCCCCTGTTTTGCCACCCCGCAAAAGTCATTGTGCCCCTGCCTGACCTCATTGGTGCGCCGACCCTTACCTCCGCTCTCAGTCTTTTTGCCCCTTTCTGTGGCTTCCTCCTGTTTTGCCACCCCCAGAAATGTCATTGTGCCCCCCTGCCTGACCTCATGCTGTTGTGGCTGCCCCCGGGCACCTCCACCTCTGTCGCGAAAGTTGCCACCTGAGCTTCGGCCTTGGGTTTTTTTCCCGCTTTCGCGGCATGACTTTTTCAGGTACAAACCCCCTTTAGTTTTTTGGGGCATTTTTTCCCTCTTAAATGCCCAGGGAATTTTATAGTTTTAAAACGATTCTAAGAGCGGCGGCAAATATCTGTGTGTCTTTCTAAAAAAACAACAAAAGTATGAAAACCAAAACCAAGCTCCCCTTTCAAATTTAACATGGTTTTCAACGTTTTTACAGCACCCTGCAGGGGTCTGTGCAGCCTGGAAATAGTTGCTTTTTTTTCGGGGGGTTTTGTCCCCAAGTAATTTGGACCGAATTTTTTTTTTGTTTGGAAAAAAATTGGGGGGAAGTGATCGAATCGAATTTTTGAGGGAAAATTTGCCCCCTCCTAACCACCACTCCCGGGGCCACTTTCTCCCCCGCCACCCGGGGGGTTTAAGCTGCAAAGGGGTTGACCCGGGCCGTGTATGCAAAGTTTACTCCCTGGGCCCCTTTCACCTTTTTTGCCAAAAGATTTTTACCTAAAAACCCCAAATTTGGGGTCCTCCGGGTGTCTTAACAAAGAACTGCCCCACCGCCGAAAGTATCGGTTTTTTTCCCCCAACGCTCTGCCTGGTGACCAAAATGCCGGGCCGGGTTGGGCCCGCGAGCCCCCCCGGGCCCTACTTTCTTGGGCTCGCAAGCGGGTTTTTTACCCCGTGGCCGCTTGGTTTCCCCACTTCACACTGCGGTATCCTGCCTGACTCACGGCCACACGACCCCTTGCTTTGGGTGCCCGCTTTCCTGACACCAAGCTGAGCCCTCTTTCTCCTGAAAGATGATTAAGCCCTTCCTTCCCCGGCCCCCCCCAAAGGGCGGTCGGCAATTTTCATCTTTTTTGTGTTTTTTATTTTTCACTGGGGGTCCTCATCACCGGTCTTGGTAATTTCAGAGGCGACCCATCACAACATGACTTACCCCGCCAAAAATTTTAAAATCTATAACCCTTTTCCGGGCCCCCCTTTCAAGACGCAAGGGGGTATATGGCCCCATTTTTTCGCTGCCAAGTAGTGCTGACTCCCCCCTCAAATTTGGGTTCTTTCCTCGCTTTTTTTTTTCCCTGAGCCCAACCACATGGGTAGATCTTGGCTGGGGAAACCCGGGATGGGACAGAGGGGGGGTTGAGGACAGGTGGGGGGCTCCCTGCCTGCCCCCGGGGCCCATGCCAACAAAGGGGTTTGTGTCTGACGTTCCCACCGACTTTTGGCTGGGGTTGTCAAAGTATTTTGGGGGGAAGTGGAGGGAACCTAGAAACCAAATCAAAAACCCCTTTGGGGTTCTAGTCATTTACAGGGGCCGTAGATGACACGGCATTTGGGGGCCTCCCCGGTGACCCCTGCGGACGCCCCTTTGCTGGGCTGCGCCCTGCTCCGGGAAAATGTTTGGTCCTCCCACTCGCGGGTTGAAAAAACCCTTTGCCACCTTCTGTCTGACAACTTTTTTGTTCAAAAATTTGAAAGGAAAACTGTTTGAGGGAAGATATCTGTATTGAAAATTTACCCCAACCCTGTTTTTAAAGCCCCAAATGAACCCATAAGAAGTTGGGTTAACCCTTTGGTTTAAATTCGCTCCAAAATGGGAGGAAAAATTGCTTTTTATGTGCCTTTTAAAAAAATCGGGTGTATTTTACTAAATAAAAAAGCAAAAAACGGGCTTAATTAATTGTCGGATTTTGAATTATGCTACGAATTTCTTTTTTTGGCGGTTGGGAAAAAAAAAGTTTTTTTTTAAATGAGTACAAAAAGCAGAACAAAGCTTAATTAACCCCTGGATGTAAATTGCGCAAAAAAAATTGAGCGCCAGAAACTAAATAGGGTTTGTAGGGGTGGGTTTCAATTGTGTGTTTTTCTACGCTACACCCAAAAAGAGAAAAAAATTTTTAAAATTTAACCCTTCGTTTGGGGAATTTTTTTCTGCAGGAAAATTGGGATTTTTTGGGGGGTGAAAAAAATTTGGGTTTCCCTTTGGGGTCACAAAAAAGCAGCAGAACAACGCTTAATTAACCCCTGGGTTTTAAATTGCCAAAAGAAATGGCAGCAGGGAAAATTTCTATTTGGGTTTTAGCGTTTTTAAAAAAGCGTGAGGTTTTTCGCTAACCCAAAAAAGAGAAAAAATTGTAATTTAACCCCTTGCTTGTTTAAAATTTTGCTACAAAGGAAAAATTTTTTTTTTTGGCGGTTTAAAAGACGGTTCTTGGAGTCACAAAAGCAGCAAAAAACGCTTAATTAAACCCCGGAAGTAAATTGCGCAAAAGAATTGAGCAGGGCCGGGGAAAAAAACTAGCTTTGTAGCGTGGTTTACAATTGGGGTTTTTTTTTGCGTACACAAAAAAGGAGAAAAAATTGTTTAAATTTAACCCTTTGCTTTTGAAAATTTTGCTACAGGAAAATTGTTTTTTTGGCGGTAAAAAAACGGGCAAATTTTTTTCACCACAGCACAAAAACAAAGCTTAATTAAACCCCCGGATGTAAAAAAAGGGGCCCAAAAAAAAATTGAAACAGCCGGAAAAAACTAGCTTTGTTTTTTCGTGTTACAATTGCTGTTTTCTACGCTACACAAAAGAGAAAAAAAATTTTAATTAACCTTCGCTTGTTATTTTGGCTACAGAAATTTTTTTTTTTTGGGGGTTGGGAAAAAAACGGTTTTTGGAGTCAAACCAAACAGCGAAAAAACGCTTAATTAACCCTGGGTTTTAAATTTCACAAAAGAATTGAGCAGCAGGAAAAACCTTTGCTTTTTTAGCGTGTTACCCAAATTCGGGGTTTTCTACGCTTTCAAACAAGAGAAAAAATTTTAATTTAAAACCCTTTGTTTGTGAATTATGCTACAGGGGAAAAAATTTTATTTTTTTGGGGGTGAAAAAGGGCGGTTTCTTGGAGTACAAAGCAAACAGAAAAACACTTAATTAACCCCTGGAAAGTAAATTGCGGGAAAAAAAATTTTAGCAAACAAAATCTACTAGCTTTGTAGGTGTTACAATTGGGGTTTTTTTCTACGCTACACAAAAAAGAGAAAAAATTGTAATTAAAACCCCCTTTGTTTGTGAATTATGCTACAGGAAAAATTTTATTTTTTGGCGGTAAAAAAGACGGTCTATTTTTGGGCACCACGCCCCAAAAAAAAAACGCTTTAAATTTAAACCCCCGGGGTGAAATTGGCCCCCCCCAAAAAATTGAGCACAGGAATTTTACTAGCTTGTAGCGTGTTACAATTGCGTGGGTTTTTTACGCTACACAACAAGAGAAAAAATTGTAATTAACCCTTTGTTGGTGAATTAGGGTACAGGAAATTTTTATTTTTTTTGGGGGTGAAAAAGACGGTTTCTTGGGGTCCCCAACGCAGCCCGAACAACGCTTAATTAACCCCTGGATGTAAAATTTTCACAAAAGAATTGAGGGACAGGAAAAATACTAGCTTTTTTAGCGTTTTTACAATTGCGGTTTTCTACGCTACACAACAAGAGAAAAAATTTAATTTTAAACCCTTGTTTTGAATATTGGGTACAGGGAAAAATTTTTTTTTTTGGCCCGGGGAAAAAAAACGGTTTTTGGGGTCCCCAAAAAGCAGCAGAAAAAACGCTTAATTAACCCCTGGGTGTAAATTGCGCAAAAGAATTGGCAGCAGGAAAAATACTAGCTTTGTAGGTGTTAAAAATTGCGTGTTTTCTTTCGTAACAACAAGAGAAAAAATTGTTTAAAAAAAACCCTTTGTTTGTGAATTTTTGCTACAGGAAAATTTTATTTTTTGGCCGGGGAAAAAGACGGTTTTTTTGGAGTCACAACAGCAGCAGAACAACACCTAATTAACCCCTTGGGTGTAAATTGCGCAAAAGAAAATTTAGCAGCAAGAAAACTCTTGCTTTTTAGGTTTACAATTGCGGTTTTTTTTTCCTACACCAAAAAGAGAAAAAATTGTAATTTCCCTTTGTTTGGGGATTATGTACAGGAAAAATTTTTAAATTTTTTTGGGCCGGGGAAAAAGACGGTTTTTTTGGTTCACAACAAACAGCAAACAAAAGCTTTTAATTTAAACCCCCGGATGGAAATTTTCCCCAAAAAAATTGAGCAGCAGGAAAACTACTTGCTTTGTAGCGTGTTACAATTGCAAGTTTTCTACGCTTTCACAAAAAAGAGAAAAAATTTTTAATTAAAACCCTTTGCTTGTAATTAGGGTCGGGAAAATTTTTTTTTTTTCGGGGGTTTAAAAAAAACGGTTTCCCTTTGGGGTCAAAACAGCAGCAGAACAACGCTTAATTAAACCCCCGAAAGGGAAATTGCACAAAAAAATTGAGGGGAAAAAAAAACCCGGAAAATACTAGCTTTGTAAACGTGTTACAATTTTCTTTTTTTTCTTCCCCTACCCCCAAAGAAAAAATTTAAATTTTCCTTCGTTTTGGGGAATTTTTGCTACAGAAAAATTGATTTTTTGGCGGTGAAAAAGCGGTTTTTTTGGGAGTCAAAACAGCAGGGAGAACAACGCTTTTAAATTTTTCCCCCGGATGTAAATTTCGCAAAAAAATTTTGGGCAGCAGGAAAATACTAGCTTTGGGAGCGTGTTACCCAAATTTCGGTTTTTTACGCTACACAAAAAAGAGAAAAAATTGTAATTAAAACCCTTTGTTTTTTTGAAAATTTTGGGTAAAGGAAAAATTTTTATTTTTTTGGGGGTGGAAAAAAAACGGTTTTTTGGAGTCACAACAGCGCAGAACAACCTTAATTAACCCCCGGATGTAAATTTCGCAAAAAAAATTGAGCAGCAAAAATCTACTAGCTTTTTAGCGTGTTAAAAAATTGCGTGTTTTTTACGCAAAACAACAAAAGAAAAAAAATTTTAATTAACCTTGTTTGGAAAATTAAAAGCTACAGGAAAATTGTAAATTTTTTTTTGGTTTTTAAAAAAAACGGTTTTTTGGAGTCACAACCCGCAGCAGAACAACGCTTAATTAACCCCTGGGTGTAAATTGCACAAAAGATTTTAGCAGCAGAATCTACTAGTTTGTAAACCGGGTTACAATTGCGTGTTTTCTACGCTACAAAAACAAGAGAAAAAATTGTAATTTAAACCCTTGCTTTTTGAATTATGTACAGGGAAAAATTTTATTTTTTGGGGGTGAAAAAAACGGGTTTTTTTTGGGGGTCCAAAAACAGCACAGAACAACGCTTAAATTTTTCCCCCCCGGGTGTAAATTTTCACAAAAGAATTGTGCAGGAAAAATCTTCTTTTTAGCGGTTAAATTTGGGGTGTTTTCTTTTCGCCACAACAAAAGAAAAAATTTAATTAACCCTTTGTTTGTGAATTATGCTACAGGGAAAAATTTTATTTTTTTGGGGGTGAAAAAGAAAGGTTTTTTTTGGGGTCACAACAGCAGCAAACAACGCTTATTAACCCCTGGATGTAAAATTTCCCCCAAAAAAATTTTAGAAACCCCAAAAAGAAGGGTATTTGTATTTTTTAAAAAAGCTGTTTTTTTTAAATGAATGAAAAGGAAAATGGCTTAGAAGCCCTTTGGGTATTCAAGTGCTGTTAGCAGATAGCAATTTTAAAATGTATATGCCCCTGGACTTCAGATCCAAAAACACCAAAAAATCAGAAAAAGAAAATTAAAAGAAGCAGTTCTGAGCCAAACTGAGACCCCCACAAAAATCGCTGTAAAAAAATTTAGTTCCTTTAGAAAAACAAACACCGCCGGGAAACACCTTTCCCCATAGTAAAGGAGAGCGGTATGAGCTCCCAGGCGGGCGGGGGCCCGGACTTATTTAGTGCGGGGACGTCCAGAATCCCCGGGCCCGGTTTTTGATTGGCTTTTTCTCTGAAAATTTCATGCAGGCTATGCCCCCTTTTTCCTCCCCCGAGTCTTTTTCCCCATGTAGCGCCATGTGGGCCCGCAGCCATTTTTTTCAATCAAAAGCACAAATTGTTCACCCGAAGTACCCCCAAAGTTTGACTTTGTTCAGAACCAAATTTTTTCCCGAAATTTTTAAACAATTCCCCTTCGTTAGAAAACGATTGCCCATCTCTAGTATAGTTTTTAAAATTTTTTATTTAACAGCACCAAATTCGAAGAAATTTTTATTTTATATATAGCACTTTTCTATTTCACAGCGCTATACAGAAACTATGATTATTGATATTGGTCCCTCTACCTATTGGAGTTCACATTTTACATTTCAAATTATCCTCTAAGTATGTTTTGAGAGTGGAGAAAACCAGAGTACCCAAAGAAAATCCTCACAAACATGGGGAGAACATACAAACTCCATGTAGATGTTGTATTTTGTGGGACTTGAACCCAATACCCCAATGCCGAAAGGCAACAGTGCCAGCCACTGAGCCACAAATATACTTTTTCCCCTCTCTTTACCGAAAATAAGGTATTATGGAAGTCAGTATACACAACATTGTAAGACCCGCAGACTAGCTGAAGCACTCACATTGGATGAGATTATTTTTTGCTAAGTTTTCAATTGGTTACAATTAGCAAATGATTGTTAATCACTTTCCAATGTGTGACATATATGTATGTCCACAGGAAGTATAAAACAGTGGGTTCTAGCTGTCAGTATCCAGAATTAACAATAACATCATTTAAAATTTGTATTTAAAATGGAAACTAATCATACATGCATAAAAAATAGACTCTTAGACAACATCTGCATATGAGTTGGGTATAAAATGTGAAACAAAGGGTAAATTAGTGAAATGAAGAATATGTGAATGTATATACAGAATGAAACACAGCAAATAGTATAAAACTAGGCAAAGTTCTGAAAAAAATATAATACACCTTAAGAGGTTTCATAGTTTTAAATATTTTTGAAAGGGGCTAAAAAAGAAAGCCGTCCACCCTATTCAGCCTTTTTGCTAATGTTGATCCAGGGGAAGGAAAAAAACCCCCAATGGGGAAAAAAAAAAAGGCCAATTGCCCCTAAATTTTGGGAAAAAATTCCCCTCCTGACCCCCAATAGGGAAATCAGAAAAATCCCTGGATCAATGACCCCTCTCCGGGAATCCTAGACTCAAATAACTTTTTATATTTTTACCTCCAAAAATTGCATCCAAACCCTTTTGAACTGGGTTTTTATTAAAATTCCCATGAAAAGGGCCCCCTCGGGCCAAAAAAATTTCCATAGTCCACTTGCTTTTACAGTAAAAAACCCCTTTCTATTTTTTATTAGAAACTTTCTTTCCTCAAGACGTAAAGGATCCCCCCTTTTGGGGTTCTAGAACACCCCGGGGAATAAATAAATTTTTGGGAAGATTTTCTATATTGCCCTTTAAAGTTTTTAAAACATTTTTTTATTTTTCCCCCCCCCGAACCCTTTCATTTCTCAAAACAAAATTTAAACCCAATCTTCCCAAAATTTTTCTGTGTACGTTTTCCCCCCCAGCCCCTTTTAAATTAAATTTTTTGTTGCCCCCCTTTGGGTACCTGTTAAAACTCTAAAATTTTTTTTTTTCCTGTGAAACTGGTGAAAAAAACTGTACACAATTTTCCCCCATGTGGGGGTCTAACCAGGACTTGTATAAGGGGAGAATAATGTTTTTCCCATAAAGGCATCTTTTCCCCCTTTTTAAAAGGCACCCCAAAGATCCTATTTGTTTTGGGGCGCTGCTGCCTGACACGGGCCCTTGCTACAATTAAGTTTACTTCCACCGGGAAATTCCCCCAAGTCCTTCTCCTGCCCACTTTTACCCCAGTTTTTCTAAAAAAAACATGTAATCATGTAAGGGAAATTTTTTTCTTCCCCATGTGCAAAACCCTTTGGGAAATTTAAATCGGTTTTTAAACCTCATCGGGGCCATTTCCCTGCCCAGGCCCCCATTTAACCCAATCCCTTTGTAATAACATATTATCCTTTTTTTGTGTTGTTTACTTTACAGAGCTTAGAAATCGTCTGAAAAGACCCCGATTTTCCACTGTGTATTCCCTTTTAAGATCTTTTAATAAAAATGTTAAAGGGGAAAATTTTTTCCCCAATACTGACCCTTGTGGTCCCCCACTAGAAACAGCGATCCAGTCTGATATGAAAACCGTTAATTACTACCCCTTTTTTTTTTCCTATCATGAGCCAGTTATTCCCCATTGCACAATTTTCCCCCAGTCCAAGCATTCCATTTTTTTTTACCAAACCTTTTAGGGTGGCACCGAAACAAATGCTTTAAAAAAATCTAGATATATGACATCCAGTGCCTCCCCCCCTTCCCCAGCCCACACTAAATTTTCCTCTTTAGAACCCTATGAATTAGCCCGACAGGACCGATCCTTCATAAACCCCATGCGGAACGCGTTATAGATTTTTTTTTCAGTGAGATACTCCAGGATAGCTTTTCTGAAAAACCTTCAAAAATTTTTCCTACAACCCAAGGGGTTTAAACTTTCGGGCCCATAATTTTTTTTGATCACTTTTTTACCCCTTTTGAATATTTGGGGGACCACATTTGCTATGCGCCAAAACCCTTTTGGGGCATACCCCGTTATTAACAGTCCATGAATTTTTTAAGAAAAGGGGGCCCATCTAACATCACTTAACTCTTTTTAGGACAAATGGGGGTATGCCATCTGGACCTGTGGGTTTGTCTATTTTAAAACTTCCCAAACGGAGCTGCACTTCTTTCCCGGGGGAGAAAAAAAAACCCTTTTTAAATTGGAGTTTATCACATCTCTCTTTTCAACAGGAAGGTCCCTCCTCCCGGTGAATACCGTGGGGAAAAAAAATTTTAATACGTTTTCTTTTTTTTCTCATCGCCCTCAAAGGGCTCTCCCCATATTTTCAAAGGGGGCCCCCCTTTTTTTGTTTAATCTTTTTTCAATTTATATAGTTAAAAAATTTTTTTGGGGTTAAATTTTTACTTTTTATTTGCAAAATTTTTTCCGCCCCACTTTTCTTCCTTTTCTTTATTTTTCACACTTTTTTTTTTTCCCTATAAAGCTTTTTAGTGCCTCTTTACTGCCCTCCTGGTTTTTGAAGGAAACCTTTCCCTTTTTGTTTTTTAAGGGCCTCCTTTTTCATCCCTTTTTGACCACTTGGGTTTTTTTCCTGTTTTTTAATTTTTTTATTACCATAAGGGGGTACCTCTCACAGTGGGAGCCTAGGAGTTTTTTAAAAATATCCCCCCTTTTTTTATTTTTCTGCCATATTTTTAAAAAAACATTGTCCCCAATAAATACGGTTTTTGGGGGTCCCTAAACAGAAAAAATTAGCCTTCCCCAAAATTCAGTGTTTTTTGGCTCCCCTTTACAAAAAAAATCTATTGAAGGATAAACAAATTTTTTTTTATTATGGTCAAATATTCCCCAGGGGCCCCCTCAACCCGAACCATTTTAAACCGTCAGGTCTATTAGTTTAAAATTAGTTTTGGAAGGGCCTTTCCCCTATCCCCGGTTTCCCGCACCATTTGGCCCAAAAGGAAAAAAATCATTAGGGATTTACAAAAACCTTTTTTTCCCTTTTTGGAGCTACAAGCTTCGTTCCCCAATTTTATGTCTGGTTTGGTTTTAAAGTTGCTTCTCTGATCTTAATGAAATGCCTCTAACATGCCGTGAGTCACGATTTACTTGTACAGATGTGAAAAAATACCATTGACTTTAGTGGTAAATCTCCCTTGTGACATTAAAATATCCCTTTGGGCTATGAAGCTTTCTAATAGTCATATTTCATTCAAATGTGAATCTATTTTATTGGGTCAGTGCTGATCTGCATTTCTAGAGTGGGAAATCCAAAAAATATGACCCATTGGGGGTACTAGACGATCAAAATTGAGAAATTCCTACATAATAAATCCACACCATAGCCGAATGAAGCATTGGAACAAACTCATATTCCTGTAACATCTTGTCCTTGAGATGTAAAACAATATACACTAAAGAGAGAGACTTGATGCCTCACGGATAGTGAATTTCTTTTATTGCGGTGTGCAGGCTTGCAAGATAAAGTTCTATGTGGCTGGCCAGCAAGCCTCTTTTTATTCTATTTTCTTTTCTGCAGACAAAGTAGAATATTATACCATGAACAGATAAATCAGTATTTTAACTCTTAGTTAGGCTTTCTTGCTACGTGGAGATCAAAATCAAGCTTAGGATGTATTCAGAAAAGGCAGAATATATTTTTTTAAATAATAAAAATGATAATTAGATATATTGTGCTCTTTTGAATATATATTTATTTTAACACTATGCCAATTATGTTAGTGAATAATATGTATTCCTCACTTTTATCTAAAAATCTAAGGTAATTATTTAGGCTTGTACTTACTGATGGCTTAATTCTGTACCTTGATATTATCTGTAACATACAGTAAATTAGCTGACATGCAGCCTTCCATGGGAGCTTGTGCTTATGGACAGAAGTCTATTTGAATAAGCCGAGTTGCAGTGGAGAATCATGAGGTCCCAATAAGGCAAGAAATGGATATCTGACTTCCTAACTACCTTATACATTAACAATTTTTCTATGTTTCAGTCACTGATCATACTGTAGCTATGCCCCAATGAAGCGGAGATGCAAAGATGCTAACAACAATGAAGATAATAAAAAATGTAATGACGATAAATAAAATTGTTTTGAAAAGCAACAGTAAGAGTAAACAAACCAAGGAATATGAGTATAGTCTTTTCTTCTACATAAATGTACTCAGTAAATTTTCTTATTGCTTCCATTCTCTATATGAATAAATATATATTCAATACTAATATTGAGTTTATTATATCTCCTTTGCTACTATAATGTCTAAAAAATGTCTTAAGTCATCACTATAAAGCCATGTTTATCACTAATTGATTCATTTAAACTATCACAATTTTGTATAAGATTTTTTTTTGTATGTGGGACATCTCCACCTTTATTTTAGATCTCTTGAATATGTATCTGTCTTGCTGTGAATATATGACAACAAAAATAAATAGTATAGTATAATAAAAGTAGTTATTGGGATTTTTTTTTCGAATCAATGCAATGAACATATTTTTGCAGTAAGTTAAGCCTGATTAAGTATTATGTGAATATTAATGTCTTCAGGAAAGACAAACAATTTAAATAACAAAGCATTGGTCATATACTTGTATAGTATTTTACATAGTTACATAGTTTGAAGGGCCGAAAAGACAGACGTCCATCCAGTTCTGCCTATTGTGCTATATGGTTGATCCAGAGTTCCTTAGACACACTGCTCTCACAGTAAAGAATCCCTCTCTATGTTTATATACAAATCTTCTTTCCTTTAGATGTAGAGGATGCCTCCTTTTTCTACATGCAATCCTGGGTATAAATAGATCTTGAGAGAGATCTCTATATTGACCTTTAACCCCTTAATTACCCAGCCAGTTTTGGCCTTCCTGACACAGCCCTATTTTTGAAATCTGACATGTGTCACTTTATGTGAGAATAACTTTTTGACACTTTTACCTATCCATGTGATTCAGAGACTGTTTTCGCTTGACACATTATACTTTAAGTTAGTAAAAATTTTTATCCATAAAATCCTTGTTTGTTTGTGAAAAATATCAAACTTTCATGAAAATTTGGAAAAATTTGTGATTTTGAAAGTTCCAAAATTTCTACGTGCAAGACAGATAATTATTCTCCACAAAATAGCTATTATAACTAGCATCTACCATATGTCCACTATAGGTTGGCATCATTTTTTAAATGTCTTTTTTTTTTTACGACATTAGAGGGCTTAGAAACTTAGTAGTAATTTCTCACATTTTCAAGAAAATTTGTAATATACATTTTTTAGGGACCAGTCCAGTTCTGACGTGATTTTGAGGTGCCTGCATGTTAGTTACCCCCATAAATGATGCCATATAAGAAACTAGACCCCTTAACGTATTTACAACACTGTTTAGTAAGTTTTATAACACTTTAGGTATTTCACAAAATTAAAACAAAGTGGAGGTTTAAATTTTTAAAAATTTTACTATTTTTGCAGATTTCAATATTTATCCATTATTTACTGAAATACGGTAAATTTTGACAAGGTAAATGCAGCTTAATAACAATTTCCCAATTCTTCCTTTTTAGAGATATTTTCCCTATGTGGCCATTAGTGCCCTTATTTGGGTCAAGCATAAGCCCCCGAATAGAGGAGCACCTACTGGACTCTGGGGTCTCATTTTCAATACGATTTTATTTAGGCACCATTTCAGGTTTGAGGACATCCTAAGGTGCTAAAACTTAATAAACACCCCTAAAAAGGCCGCATATTGTAAACTACACCCCTTAAGGAATATAACCAGGGACGCAGTGAGTATATAGACCCCACAGGTGATTCACAAATTTTTTTTAGCATTAGGCTGTAAAAATAAAAAAATAAAAAAAATTTAATCTGCAATTTTAGCTTAAAATGTTTCATATTTACAAGGAAACCTGGAAAAAAGAACCCCAAAACTTTGTCAAGCAATTTCTTCCAAGATCGGCAATACACTACATGTGGGTGTAAACTGCTGTTTGGGCGCATGGCAGGGCGTACAAGGGAGGGAGCGCTCTTTGGCTTTTGGAACGCAGATTTTGGTGAGGCCATGTCGGATTTGCAAAGCCCCCAAAGTAGCAAAATAGGTGAAACCTTCCAAAAGTCGCCCTATTTTGGATTCAACACCCCTCAGGGATCTCATCTAGGGGTGTATTGTGCATTTTGGATGCACAGGTGTTCCATAGTTTTTTTTAGCATGGGCCATGAAAGTGGAGGGTAAAAACGCAGTTCGGTCATTGTTGTTTGGGTTTCAATTTTACAGCATTCGCTGTGCGGTATAAATGACAAGATAACTTTACTATGAGGGTCGGTACAATTACAATGATATAGATTTTATATAGTTTTTTCACTTTTACACAATAGAAATATGTCTATAAAAATTGAGTTTATATGTTGTCCTATTCTGACAGCCATAGATTTTTTATTTTGCTGTGTGCAGAGCTGTGTATGGGCTTGTTTTTTGCGTGATGTGTTGACGTTTTTATTGGTACCATTATGGCATGCATATGACGCTATGTTCACTTTTTATTAAGGTTTTTGTGAGATGTTTTGAACAAAATACAGCAATATTGGTAGTGTTTTTTATTTTTGTTTTTATAGCATCACTATTTTCTGAGAGCCATAACTTTTTTATCTTTCCATATACAGAGCTGTGTAAGGACTTTTTTTTTTTCGAGATGAACAGACGTTTTATTTATTACAACTTTGGCATTTATAGGAGTTTTTGATCACTTTTTAATCCATTTTATGTGCTGTGGGATGAACAAAAATCATAATTCTGTGTTTTTTTTTGTTTTTTTTTAAGGCGTTCACCGTATGGGTTAATTAACATGATAGATTTATAGGACAGCTCGTTACGCACGCGGCGATACCAAATATGGGTACTTTATTTTTTATCTGTTTTGGAGCGATTGGCGTTTGTAAAGGGGAAAAGGGCGATGTACGGGTTTTTATTTTATTTTTTGTGTTTGTGTTTTACTTGTTTTCACTTTTCTTTTACTTTATTTACTTTTTTACACTTTCTTTACTTTTCCCCATAGGGGATTTCTAACAGCAATCATCAGATCTTCTGAAGATTGCTGTTAGAAGGCAGGCCAGTACACAGTATTTACTACTGTGTACTGGTCGCCATGACAACTGTCAGTCACGATGCCCACAATGCATTGTGGGCATCGTGATGTCACAGACGACCTTGGGAAGTGACTTTCACTTCCCGAGGGCATATGACTGTAGATCACTGCCGTACTGTGGTGCGGCAGCTTCCGAGAGCAGGCTGGAGGAGCTCATTCCTCCTGCCTGTGGCTTCATTATCGCAACCATGATAGGTTGCGATAATGAAGCGTTAATCACCCGCGGCCGGAGCTCACTGGTGGTGGTGATACGGCATGCGGCCAGCGGTAATATACCGGTAATATACCGCTGGTCCCATGTTGCGATCATGCTCGGCTCATTCGCAAACCCGCACGATCGCCAGGACGTATGCATACGTCCAGGTGCGTTAACCCCCAAACCACCTGGACGTATGCATATGTCCAAGCTCGTTAAGGTGTTAATATATTTACACATATTTATTATGTCCCCCCGAAGCTGTCTTTTCTCCAAACTAAATAACCCTAAACTTGCTAATCTTTCTGGGAATTGCGGTCCACCCAGTCCTTCTATTACTTTTGTCGTGTGCCTTTAAAACTGTTCACTCTCTACAATGTCTTTCCTGTGAACTGGTGCCAAAAACTGTACACAATATTTGATGTGTGGTCTGACCAATAACTCGTATAATGGGATAATGATGTGTGTGCACTGTGCATCTATGCCCCTTTTAATGTTGAGCAGCTACATATAGATTTACACGGTATACTAGGTATATAAGTACAACAAACATTAATCTATCCAATGTTATACATAGGGTTAGTGATAGCTAATCTAACAAAACAGAAATTTATATATAGATGTTTTACTCCATTTGATTATGTAGCTTTAGTTAAGGAAGACAAGTAGATTTGACTGTGAAAATCTATAATGATGTTAATGTTATCATTGATAATCATGCACAATCACAAGGAGACATTATTGCATATGCAGAATAATTGAAGGACACCTTCATCTCAACAGCTTTTATGTGTTAAAAATTATATAATCAGAAGAAGAATTACTTTGGATAAGTGCACACAATAGATTTTCCTTTGGAAAAATCGTCTGAAGATCTGTAGTATTTTTGCTGCAGATATTTTAGTGTCTGGTAGTTTTCACCACAGAATTCATGAAAAAAAACAGATGGGTCACTTAGGGGAACATGTATGAAAACTGTCTAGGTCTAATGGAAAAGCCTGTGCCATGTAAACTATGTTATAGATTCTCATCAAAGTCAAGTTGATTTCAGCTGTGAATACTCAAAATTCCATACCAAAATACTGGTGAAAACCCACCCTGATTTCAAGGCCTGATTGAAGTTCCATATTTTTTCTTTCAGTATGTCACTCAAGCACCATGTTGACCCCTTTTCCTGCTAGTAAGGGTTCATTTTTAATTTGAAGAGACAGATAGCAACCAATCAGGGCTTCCCTTTCATTTCATATAATGCACTGAAAAATAGAAAGGGGGCTCTGGTTGCTATGAGCAACAAAGAAAGTCTTAGACACAGACAGTTTTCATACATGTCCCCCAAAATCTTTACCAAAAGAGCCTAAAAGGGGTACATTTTTGAGTAAATATTTTAGTTTTGATTCATTCCTTAATAATGACTTACAAAGTAGTAATGGTATCCTTCTATTAAAGCTAAAAATGTTGTTTGGCTTCATCTCCCCAACACACCTATACTAGTTGCAAAATGATGCTCCATAAAGCTCTGTATTGTACTCTCCTTTGTGGACTAAAAGCACATATTAGTAATGATTACAGACATGGCTATAACGTTTTCTCTTGTGTGAACATAGCGTTAGGGGCTCCAGTTCTTCACCGGAGCCTGCCGTAAAGCTGGATGGACTTAGCTATGAGAACCCCTGATGTGGCTACTCGTGGTGACAGCTAAAGTGCAGGGTGAAGGACAATGGGTTCAGGCAGAGATGTCAGGTCACAGGCAGAAACAGCGACCTGAAAGCGCGGTCCTAAGCAGGTAGCTAACAGGCATGATGGCAGATAACAGCAGAAATGAGGTGTCAGGACAGCAGTAAGCAGCAGCAGGTCAGGAGCTCAGATGGACAGTCATGAACTGACCCTTAAGCAGAGGTAGGAAGTTCCTTAAATCACAGGAGGTTGTAGGTCATTGGAACGGTAATTGGTACACTGTTCCTTTAAATCCAGATGAATGTGCACGTGCGCCTTAGGAAGGATGAGTGCGTGCAAAAAACAGAGACAAGAACACAGACCAGAGCAGGAGTGAGGACAAGTGAGTTACAGCAGTAAAGACACAGCAGGGACAGACCACAGCTGCCCCTGAGGAAGCATTGGGGAAACATGCATTGGGGCATCAGGTGTTACTCATGTGGAGTTTGTTACTATGGGTAAGATGAATATTTATGGTGTATCCTCCTATTAATGTGTGGTTTATTAGCTAATGATAATTGTTAATATTACACAAAAAATATGTGACCAATATTGGAAGAAGGTTAACCCACTATTTATACTGTCTCCATATGTTGTGGCACCTGTACCGTGTTGTTGTCGTCCAGTTTTATGCTTTTCATTATTTGATTTTGTATTTTGATTTTTGTTTTTAATTAAAAAGATTTTTTATATTTACTTTTTGGTAGATCTCAATTTTTCTTTGGTATAATGATATATTTTGAGTGACAGTAATATAATTAGTAATTTTGTGAAAGTCTATTTGGAGGTTTAGTGTATTAACACGTAACAGACCTAGCCAATGTATCCACTATGACAGCGGACACGTCTGCGGTCCACAGAGGGTACATGGCCATGTCAGTGGACTGGAACGAGGGCCATGGCATGGACCATGACAATGGATCTCTTTTATTTAGTTTTCTGTTAGGTAGTGTTGTTCTTTGGAGTCATGTAGGTTCTAGTTTGGCCAGACCCAAATTTTGCCGGCAACCACAGAAAAATCGTCTAATCAATTATCAGAGTTGCGGGTGTGGATAAGAGCTGGTGTCTGGTAAGATTTTCGACAAATTTGGTTCCAGTCCGAAGCACAACACTGCTTTTGATTACATGTTTATTTCCTTCCACTTATTGTAAAACTCTTTCATATAGACAGGCTCTCATGTCAGGAGATACTCTATATGATATATAAGATTTTTAAAAACACCAATTAGAATCATCACACAGATCAGTTTCTCAATGTTGTAACCTAGTCTAGGGCAGTGGTACACAACCTGCAGAACAGGGGCCAGATGTGGCCCCTGGTGCTATTCTGCATGTCCCCCAATCATCATAACATAGATATGCTTAATTATGTTATAATGGTTCCGAAAGATATTGGCTGTCAAAAGTCATTTTCATCTTTCTGATGCAGAGATTGCAGTACTGTCACCTGTGTGGCCACCTTTTCTCCAAAGCACACGGAACCCACATTCTCCTAGAAGTGGAACACTGTTTTGTTAGATGGGAATAGTTCTTTATGTTTTATTGCTGACTTGGGACACATGCAACCTGATAAAGTGGCATTTAAATCAAGGATATCTTTTATGTAGAGGATATATAATACATATTTTTCAATTTTAGTACATGTGACTTAATGTCACTGAGTTTTAAAAAGAATAGACCAACAAGCTTATTTATGTGTTTACCGAAAATAGAGAGCTATGACAATTGGAGCATTTACAAGTTGTTGTTTGGTTGCTTCATCAGAGCAGTCATCTGATTAGTCATGCTTGCCTATCTGAGAACAAGAACACTTGGAAAATTCACAATAATGTTTATATAGTAAAAAGTGCTGTATAAAATGTCTGTCCATAGTATAGCTGAATTGTATGGTTTGTTGCCAGGTTCTCCATTGTGATTGAATACTGGTAGTGTCACTGAATGACTAACAAGTTTATGATATAACTAGTAAATATCCTTCTCCAAATCATTTCAAGTATTTCATATTATTTCAAGTGTTACCTATCAGCAGTTACCCTGTAACCATCAAGGCTTCATTCAAGAACACAACATACTTCTGTGGACAACTTTGTTGTAGTCTACTGACCACTAACGGAAAAGAGCAAGGCCCTTTGTTTCTCATAAAATGGATTTACATCCAAAATGGAAAGTTAACAATTTAACAGCAAATCAGAATTTAGAGCAGCAATCAAAGGCTTCTATGTGAATTTTATGTAATTAGAGAGATTTTGCCTTATTTACCATTTTTTTGCAGTTATCATTTTTACAAAAGTCATAGCAGAAAGGGCAGACATATTGTTTGACACCTTTTACCCCTTTAAGACCAGGTGTTTGTTTTTTGTCACATCCATTTTTCTCTCTCTGACTTCCAAGAGCCATCATTTTTTTCATTGGGATACATTTTGATCACTTTTCGATAAACAATTTTTTAGGAATCAAAATGACCAAAAAACCCCAACAATAAACCCCAGGATAAATGTTATCTTTTAATAAAATAAACTTTTAAGGACTCGGCAATACCAGTTATGTTAAACTTTTTTAATTGTAAAATGACAAAAGAGGGGTGTTTTGAACTTTTAATATGTTTTTATTTTCTTATATTTTTCTAACAGTTTTTTTTCACTTGTACAGGCAGTCCCCAGGTTACAAACGGGATAGGGACTGTAGGTTTGTTCTTAAGTTGAAATTATAAGTAAGTCAGAACAGGTATACTTATTAAATGTAATTCCAGCAAAAACAATTTTTTTTTAGTTTTGGATAGTACAGGGAACAGTTTTTACAGTTGTTTTGCTGTCTGTGCCCTTTTTTTTAGAAGATTCTGTATCTCATGTGCAGCTGTGGCATGCTGGCACTTGGTAATCATGGGGCGTGACTCAGTGTTGAATGTCAGCCACGCCCTATAAGTCTCCGTTTGTAACTAGGGGACATATGTAAGTCAGAACGATGTAAGTCGGGGACTGCCTGTATATGTATTCTCCCTAGAGTACTTGACCATTAGGGGACGTGATGTATTTAATGCAGATGGGTGTATCAAGATGGTGGTTCTATAAGTTCCTTCCTATGATAGTAAGTCATAGGAGCAGTAATGTGGAAGCCATGAAAGCCTTCTCATTGCACAGCATTGTTTCTCATTCATTTGTTGTGGCATCTTAATAGCTAAACAGCAGGGATCAGAGCCGGCTACGATCTCTGCTCTCAGTGACAGATGTCAGCTGTATCTAAAAGCCAGCACCTGCTGTGTATGAAGCAGACTCAGTGAGTGAGCCTGCTCACTATGAAATAAGGGGTAACCCCTGAAATGCGTCGGTGGCTTTTGCTTGTCCTATGCCATCATGCCATGAGCTTTTTAACAGATTATCAATAAATAAGATGTTTTATTCATTCATTTTGGACTGCTGGATCAATTTCTACATGTTCACAGTTTACTTTCATGTATCCAGTGGATCCGAGCAACCCATACTACAGGAGTGGCGAGCTGGCTTTTTCTTTGTATCGTCACCATGAAGTACTTGTACGTAAAGGCCAGAGTTGCTAGCTTTCTGGGTCCAGTTTATTTTGGCCATTGTGCTGCAAACAAGCCCCTAAGAACTGGAGTGTTTTTTGAGTAAGTAATGTCCCATTTCTTGTATGTTTTTTCTGTAAATTGTAGTGTCGGGACTCACAAGACATGAGGAGCCATGACGAGGCTTGTGAGCTTGTGTATTGGGGCCCCATTACCAGCTAATTCCTCATATTTAATATTTTTCCAGTATGTAATTTTTTATCTGCCCAACAGTGCTGGGGAGCAGAGTGTGCCTGTGTTTTGTGTTGGACACTTAGAAGATGCTGGGCAGCCCGCCTAGTCTAATAGTATGGGTGTCACTAATAGGTTGCAAGCCAGCATGGTATACCACCTGTATGTATATTTATGGCACCCTTTTGTATCGCCTTATTATATGCAATTGTAGTACCAGCAACCACCCCCCTCAAGCACTGAGGTTGTGTGAGTGGTTGTTTTATTGGTAACTTTGCATCTGTGCAATCTCCCCATGCATTATAATGTGTCTTTTCTGCATGCTGGTGTGAATAGGTGTTAAGTTGGTGTGCAGTTTTTCATCTTGCTCAAGCAATTAGCTGCACCTGTGATTTTTTTTCCCAGTTAGCATAAAGGCCAGAGTTGCTAGCTTCTGGGTTCAGTTCAGTTCGGCCATTGTGCTGTGAACAAGCCCCTAAGAACTGGAGTGTTTTTTGAGTAAGTAATGTCCCATTTCTTGTATGTATTTTCTCTAAGGAGTTAAATTAACTTTTCAGAAAATAATAGTAATTTGTTACATTCTTATTAATGTAATATGCTGACAAAATGATCATTTCTGAGAACCTAATTCAAAGGTGACAGACAATATGGCTGTTTTTCCTGTTGTCAATTTTGCAAACATGGCTGCCAAGACAAAATAGAAAAATGTTAAATATTCAAATATAATTATCAACTTATGTTACTGCTTTTATTTCTGATTTACTAATATTTGTCATCGGAAAACCAGCAACCAATATTTACAGATGTAGCAACTAAACTTGGCAGCGAATGCACCATGATATCTGAGGCACAGAGAGTTATCTCATGTGTCCAATGCTTTTCAGTAGCTTTTGTGGTGATCTAAGAATAGATAACCTGGAAGGCCATGATATCAGTGGCAAGTTAAACCTTTGCTACATCCATAGGTTTTTCCTCAAGAGCACAATATTCCAAGTCTGTGATACATTTCAATATTAACTAGCAGTTTATGGAGACAAATAATAAGTCAAAAGTTGTTTCTTACCTACATTTCCTGTTGTGAGATAGGAATTCTGAAAATCCATCATCCCCATTCCGACAATGTGTATAAAATCTTCAATGACCTGCATCAGTTCTATCGAGCCTGGGTAAATCTAGAATTAAAGATTACAGTGGCAATAACAGACAACAGATTACAGAAGCCAGACAGACATGACCTTGCTGCTGAATGTCCAGAAGAACATCCATGTCGTAGTTGCAAGCATAAAACAGGTTATAGTCATAGGTTTGAATATCTACTGGTACATTAAAGACCAGTATTATAAGTTCTTCTAAATTGTTTTATGTATGAAACCTTTAGCCTCATTCACTCATAACCTTAACAGTGTTTTCAAGAAGCAGCTGCAATATTGCAGTTTTGTGAGAAATTGGAGGCTGCCACACATCTGATCCAGATATAAAC
Organism: Phyllomedusa bahiana; assembly: GCA_025379985.1. NCBI lineage: Eukaryota > Metazoa > Chordata > Amphibia > Anura > Hylidae > Phyllomedusa > Phyllomedusa bahiana. The sequence goes on from JAODAL010045347.1 coordinate 21,967, forward strand.
CCTAATTACTGGTTTGGTGCATGGGCAATTAATTTGTAAAGGATGTGCTAGCCTCTGCAGCTGTACTTCACAGAATATCATCCATATCCTCCATAGAGAAGCTAACATTTGGAAAGAATAGAAGAGGCTTCACAGCAAACACGAAGACGGTAAACATACACTTGTATCTCTTCTACAGGGTCTCTCAAATATTTAAGGGGAAATTGTACAGTGCTGTTAAAGGGCTTTTTCCTTGCTCTAATACTGCAAAATAATTGTTTTGGGATCAACAAAGCAACCATTTCTCCGATGCTACACATGCTTGTTTCTATGGCAACTCGAGATGCCTTGCAGCTGACTCATACGCTTAGACAACAGCTTTCTACCTTTCTTTGTACTTGCACTGATTAGCCAGCTATGCTCATTTCGTATATCTAAGACACATCACTTTCAAATATAGCTGTCAAATTAATGTGTAACATTAACAAAATTTCCCCAAAATCCAAACATATTAGCTTATGGTAATTTTAGTAGTTTCAGTAATTCAATTTTATGGAGTCATGAATCACATAGGCATATTCACAGCTTTTATGACACCATACACCCTTCAAGAGATGTAATGGTAATAATATAAATGAAGAAATATTTCTAACATATTGAATAAATCTTCAGAGAAACAGCTGTTTAATGGCCACCTAAATGAATAGGCTTTAGTGCAGCAAACAAATAAATACTTTGTGGTAGAATTAATTATCAAATCTATAGAAACATTAAAGGGAAGGTCCAACTTTAGAGCCATTAAACGATGTCAAGGGATTGCATCGTGAGCAATTTTCTAGTACAAATCTATCACCTAATTATTCCTTTATGAGCAGATAATAGAGAAGAACAGCTGAAGGGACATTCAATTCCCTATTGCTGTCTTTTCAGCACCATCAAAAGAGTATAGTCACAATAAATGAAAAGGATTTGATGCGTTGGACTTCCGTATATCTCTTTTCATTAGCATTAATGGTATCTTTAATCTTCATACTGGAAACTAGATGAGGGTTCACGTAAAACTACAGTATCTTGTAATAGAGCTATGGTAGTGATAAATGTATGGGAAACAATTGCTTACAACAAAGTTTCCTCATATTTGTCTTTGATATAATTTGAACCTAATTTCAATGTATCTATAAATAAATATTTTAGCATATATCCTATCATAAAAAAAACAGTTTGGGCTTAAAAAATCCCTTTGCAACTCCTTCACATAAATATGCAGTGTCCTATACAGTTTGAAGCTAATCTTCCCTGAATCTTGAAAAATGTAATGATAGTAGCCAGAAGTTTTGAATCTCTAAAAGTACAGATGCAGCAAAATTAGACATTACATGATATCATGGAACAGAAAGTTATCTCAACGTTTTCAATGTTTTTCAATGGGTTTTGTTTTTTCAAGATAAAAGCAGACAACACGAAAGCCTTTATATCATTGTCAAGTTAAACTCTGCTACATCCGTATAAAAAATGTCAAGGTATGCAATGAATGCCATACACAGAGAAAATAAGTCTTTTCACATGGGCTAGTTGATTAGAGTTTTATTTTCACATACCAATGATTGTAAAGAGTCTGTATGAACGCTCATCCGAGTCATCATTTATACAAACCACTTTCCAATACTGTCAGCAGCACATGCTCGCTTATACGAGGGGATGTGCCACTGACAAATGAGGATTTTTATGCTCACATAAAAGACCTGACCAACGACAAATGAGTGTTTTATCATTTGTCACTTGATTGCTGGGAATATTTACATTGGGCAATGATGAGGAAGGAACGTTTGTACAATAATCGTTTGGGCAATTTTATCTCCGTGCAAAAGGTAATTAAGCATTAACATTCTATGATAATGCTACATCCCTCCCTGGATTGATATTTATCCAGCTACATTTAATTGTGTGACTGTTCTTGGTACTCCAGATCAGCCCTATTCAATTGAATAAGCTGTGCTGTAAAACCAAGCAAATCCATACTGTATGTCCACCACTGTGCCTGGGTGGACAATGACATGCATCTTCATACATCAAGAACAGATCACTATTTGAATGTTCCAGACAGTCCGCTTCACATTAGCCCAATATGCACACATTTCTATCTAAAGTTATGTAAGTATGTACTTTATTGTTCATATAATGATTTTATACTTTAATTCTAAAAAATAAAACATCATATTCAAATGAATTCAAACCATTTGCCACTTTTCTCTTCCATCCCACAAATCTTATTCAATGTGAAACAAAAGAAAAGAAGGCTTGAATAATTCAAGTCATTTAAATCATTATACTTGTCTTACCTGTTGTGCATCTTCCCACTTTTCTTTGTTCTCTTCATCCAAGAGGTTGCTAACTATTTGAAAGAAGTTCTGGAAAAAATATATGTCATTATGCAGAAAGTGGCAATTATGTACATTCATGCTAACTATGAGTAAAATATTTTATAGAAATATCTACATAGTGTGTAACACCTAAAGACACGCAGTAAGGCATGATAGAAACAAATCACAGGCATCACATATGTATCTTGTGGTATTTACATTTGTCTGAGAATTAAAATCTATGTCAGCTGAGGTCTAATATGGATTTTTTCCCATCTAAATATACTGTACAAATTTCTGTCACTAATAGTGGAATCCATTGTGATACTGAAGAGTCTGCTGCATTACTACAAGTACCAGCAGAAGAGTGAGGAAATCAGACGATACCTTTTAGAGGCTAACTGAGTATATTTGATGATGAGCTTTCGAGAGTACTAGCTCCCTTCTTCAGACATGGTATTATACAAGAAACTGAAAATTCACAGACTTTTTATACACAAAAGACCTGGACCTTCAAAGGAACTTAGAATCTTTAAAAATAACAAGATACAATATAAGTAGAGAAGTCATTTACAACAGGTCAAGAAATAAACAATCTCAAAACTTGTGAGGCATGACGGAGGGATCAGTAATTCTTCCTCTTATCTCTTTGCTCTCAGGTCATATGACACCATTTGTGGCCCTCACAGTTCACACATAGGGCCACATGTATAAAACGGTTTTGGTCTAAAACTCCCTTTTTTCCCCATAGAAACCTATGGGCAAAAAAGCGAGTTTTAGACCAAAACTGTTTCATACATGTGGCCCATAGTGGGACATGAAGCTGACATGAATATTTAGCCCATTTTGCAGAGTTTGAAATGTTTGTATTAATTTAAATTCCCATTCCTTCCTCTCCCTCTGAGTCTTAAAATGTCCCATTAGAACCAGAACAAAAGTTTGTACATTTTCATTTTCTTGTATAACATCATGTCTGAAGAAGAGAGCTAGTACTCTCGAAAGCTTACCATCAAGTATACTAAGTTAACCTCTAAAAGGTATCGCCTGATTTTCTTCACTCTTCTACTACTTTCTATGGCTAACACAGCACAAAGTCTATACAAGCCTAGCTTTTTGGGTATGTATTTGGCTATTTTGGTAGTTGCTGTAATTTCCATTATGAGTCAAATTACTGTATGGGACACTTTTCCAGATTTCCTTTAACAATTCCATACCAGATTTGTATTTATTTTCTTTTTCAAGTCAACTGAACCTGCAAACATATCTGTTAATCACATGGGTCTAGCCAAAGGGGGAAAGAGTGTGTGTGGATCAACTGGGGCATGATGACATCATTAAGCCATTTTGTCTGCGTTTTGTGTGTAGGGGCTGTGTAGTTATAGGGCTAGTATACTAGGTGACACAGATAAGTTACTTTATCTAACATTAACGTTAAATATCTGAATCTGTCATGGAACAGTGGTTTTTTTTTGATGACTCAATAGTGATGAGATAACTCAATGAATTTGCCTGCATTAAAAACAGGTAATAATAAATATTATCTAAACTTTATTTTTGTGGTATTCATTGTTGAACTTTTTATAAAGTCTGTGTATGCATACAGCTAGAGTAGTGCAGATTTACTGTAATGCCTAATGCAGCTATTATATGGTCACTGTTTTTAGTGCAATCTTATATCACTGTCTCTCTGCTCATTGCCATACTGGGTGATGAGATCATGTGATGACTATATATATATATATATATATACACACACTAAAAAGTGACTAATTTCTATTTAAAGGCCACAAAGTTTTGGGGGTTCCCTCCAACCATCACTTCCTACAGTCAAATACATTGTTCATACAGCTGCTAAATAAATGTCACAAACAGTTAAAGTTCTTATTCATACATATATTGTTGCACATCAATAATATCAAATTGTAATCCCCTCTAGCTGAAGAAGTTTAAAAAACCTTGTGGCTTCCAATGAAATTCAGCATTTGACATCTCTCTACATGGACTGATGATAAAGCTGAGTTCATGGACTTTCATTGGAATGGGCTTATTTTTTAATGTTTTCAGCTATATATGATCATATGGTTATACTGTTGAGTAATGTGCAACAATATATTTATGAATAGAAATTCTGAAGCAAAGCGAGTAATTGTTTGTGGCATTTATTTCACAGCCGCGTACATGTTGTGTTTGACCTTGTGATAACTGGTCATGCCTTGCCATCTATTCTTCTCATTCTTAACTCTAAGCAATATTACAAATGACTAAAATGTGATCCCAATGGACGTGAATGTTGACTGGATTAATATATAAGTCATGGTGCATTCACAGACCTAAAGTGGTTGTCCTATGATGACAAACTCTTTTAAAATACAAACTTTTCTGGTTGTTTTCACAGGGGAAGCCACATATGCGTTTCCATTTCCCCTCTGATTGTTTGAAGTGTAATGTAGCATCATATGCTGGCCAATCTGTTAAATGGCTGAACATGGGGGTCATTTTTCTAGAGCAGGAGTTGTTCTCTAGTGGCTTTCCTTTCTGGCTCATAAGGGAAATCTCTCTATACATCAAAATGCCCTAATAGGAAATATGGACATGAGTTTTGGTCATATAAACCACTTAAACTAACAAAGTCTTCTTTTTATCATTTTAATGAAAGGTTTCGAAAACTGTTTAGAATACATGTCTTAGTAGAACGTAGACCAGAATGAAATTATTAGTCATTATTGTTTGAATGTCTAAAACTACTGTAAAAGCTGATCTCTATTCCAGAAGCTAGAATCCTAGAAAACAAATAGGAAATGTTCCCTTCATTTACGTTGTCACAATATTTGTAAACATTATTGCAATAATATGTAATAAATCACTGGATACTCTTTGGACTAATTTGGAGTACTTCCAGAAAGTATAGGATGAAGCCATGTTGACATTTGGCCCATGTTAAAAATGTAATAAGACTGAGGGGTAGAAGCTTCATTTACTAGTTAATATAATGTAACCTGGAGTGTACTGACATGGAATGACAATTTAGTGTATTGCATTTAATGACCTAACAAAAGAAGTGTACATGAATCTCAATGTTTCTATTATGTGAACTTTTTTGTTGAACACTATAGCCCTGCATTTTAGTATTCCCTTCAGAAAGACACTGTTTTCCACAGCAGAATGCAATCTTATATTTCATCATACATTTAGATTACTGTTCCCTAGATAACGCCTTTAACATTTTTGTACATGTTGAATACTGAAAATTTCAAAGAACCGCAAAGCATCTGTTGCAAGCTGAGTAAGATATTCTTAAAGGTCTCACAGCAGCTGCTGATTAAGAGGGAACATTAAATAACATTCAAATGTGTACATGCAGATCAGGCTTCAGATACTATAGTACTAGGGAAAATCTACATAATTGACAATGACAAAGCCAAGTGTAATGGCAACTAAATCACTTTCACACCTTTCTGTCCTTGAAAAACAGGTGGGTTATGTGAAAGCTATGCATTCATGGTAATATTTCCTGATTCTGGATCCTAGACAACAAAACAGTGCAGGTGGCAGCACAGTTGTGCAGTAGGCCATACAGGAAAAATAGAGTGTTATATGTTACCCATTTTAATTGAAAGGCAATTCAATATTACATGGTTACGATGACTCTTCAAGAGCTGCTGTAAGTGCAAACTCCTTAAAGGGACAAACATAATCTGTCTGAGGATGCATCTTTATCTATGTAGGTTTTAAAATATATACATGTTCAATTAAATGGAAAAATGCACAATTCCTCAACACAGCAAACAGTGGTGTTATACGGTATCTTCACTTCTTACCAGTGACCACACCTCAACAGCTAAAAAGTGTTTCAGGTACAGAACTGTGTAAAAAATATCAATTAACAAAATGTAAAGCGAATGAACTGATACAAATCAAATCAATATTTGGTGTGAACACCCTTTGCCTTCAAAACAGAAAGGGATGATATGGCCTCCACAGAGTCCTAAAATCAACATTTTTGTATCTGTCTGGTTTAACATAAAAAGGCAGGAGTTCTGACTAAGCCTTCATCCACAGAAAATCCAAGATGTTTGGAACAACCTCCCTGCCAAATTCATGCGTGAAAGTGCCTAGAATTGATGATGTTTTGGAGGCAAAAGGTGGTCTCACCAGATATTTAGTTTTCTCTTTTGTTTATTCGTTTTGCTTTTTGTTGTTTGATAAAATAGACTACAAACAAGTAAAAGCATTCTTACTTTGCAGCATTTTTTTTACATTTGCCTAAAACTTTAGCACAGTACTATGCACAGAAAGGGAAAACCAGAAAGACGGAACATGATGGGTCAATGTAAAATTTCTTAAGTTAAGCCAAAATTATTGTTGCATGAATAATATTGTTTAAAGTAAAATCCAACCATGCTATTAATCTATTTTCTCTACAAACTTATTTAAAAAAAAAAAAATCATATCATCAGTAATTCCAAAAATATTGTCAGCATGTTGCCATGTGCTATATTTTTTTCAATAGCCCTCTTGGGGGAGATGCTTAGCAAGCAGACATGCTGTCTCCTCTGTCCAGCAGAGAAGACACTTCAGTTTCAGAGGCAGCCAACATAACAAAACCAAACCAGGGATTCCTCTGTATACCCATTAGGATAGAGAAAGAAACAAGACATGTGTGTCCACTGCTACACATTTCCTGAGGTCTACACATTAGACCTATGTAATAGAAACAGCAGGTGGTACTATACCAATATAATTGCTGGGATATCTGGTGATTTGAGAATTTTTCAATATATATATATAAATACAATAAATCTTTAACATTTGAGAAATTAATTAATTCTAAACAATATTATTCATGGGGCAACCATTTTCATCAACTACCGCATTTTTGAGAAATGAATATAAAACAACACATATGAAACAAGAAAACATATTTTGCTATTTGTCAAGCCAGAAATGATTGCTTCATATCTTACCTGCACTCCATCAGATGCGGGGATGTAGCTTGCTCTTTTGAAAGTGTCTGTGACATTTCTAAGGATTTCCACCGAGATCAGAAGATCCCCAGCATAAAAATGCTTCCTCTGAGTTAAATCAAGCAGTGTTTTAGTCACCTGAGACATTCCTTCCCCTGCCAGCATTCTTTGTCCCTTGGCAAGATGTTCTTTAATCTGTATCGATCAAATAGATGGCATATATTTAAAATATGACACTTGCAAGATTGAACGTTAAAACCAGTACATAGCATAAAATATCTGGACATATCTTGAACTACTCCATTTGTCTTATTTCTGCAAATCTTCAAAAAACCTGCATTGTCTGTAACTATGCATCTCTTTGTATGTAATGGTAGTGTCAGAAATGGTCCCTTGTGGTAGTAGTAATATACAGGGTTACTGGGTGAAAATCAGAACGGCCACACTTGAGCACAAGCATGCATGAGCAGGCAGCATGTATTCTCAAAAGGGACTTAAGACACAGGTCGCAGATCATAATAGCAGGGCACCGACAAAGAACAAGCTGCCATAAATCCCAGACTGCATGGTCTGCAGGGCAATGTATATGGGTTTAAAAAATCAGACAGACTCAGACAATGATTATGTATTTTTTCACTGTTAAAATGTATATATATATATATATATATATAAAATATATATATTAAATTATATATATATATATATATTATATATATATATATATATAATATAAAATATATATATTAAAAATATATATATATATATAATATATATATATAAACTTTGGACATAAGATGACATGCATTTTGCTTACTGTATGCTGTCATGTGCGTTTGACTTACTTAAAGGGAACCTGTCAGGTGGTTTATACTGCCCTATCTGGGTGCAGAATGTGATAGAGGGAGAGAGTATGAGCTCTGTGATATATAGGTTTATATGATTTGATGCTGAATTTTTCAGTAAAGAACAGAGAACATCTAAAAAGTGAAACTGGAAGTAATGCTTATGCCACGCACATACAGTGACAGTTTCCTCTATGATAATGCAGTGATGTCTGCACATGGCTAAAATCATTTTTCTTTATTAAAACCATTAAAAGGAATATATAAAACACTTTTTGCTACATATTTATTAAAATCTAAATGGTAGTTGGTTTACGTTGTTCAATATGAGGTTAATAATTGTTCAAGTATGCTTTTATTGGTATCCTGGGTAACAAAGACTGTAAGTTTAGAAACATGTCAGCATCTAGCACCATTGTTTTATAAGGACTTTTTAATGGATTAAATAAAGAAAAAAGATTTTTAGCCATGTCACAGCCCCAAAAGCTTATCTTGCGCAAGTCAAACAGCTAGCCAAGCACATTCAAAAACTTCAAGGGGGGGAACCCCAGCCGAGGATTTGGGGGGGGCACAATACAGGGAGTGGGACACACTCACAGACCAGTTGGTCTAGCTTAGTCTTTTTTAAAATACAGTTTGTCTGACACAACTGAATGGGGAAAAGGGCTGTAAATAAACCGCATATGGGCAGAATAAGCAAGAATTCCACTTTCTGTTACCAATTCCGGTAAGGATTTATTCTGCTTTTTACTCAGCAATCTTGCTCCAAATTATATAAAACTATATATAACAGAGCTCAGCTTCTCACCATCTATCATATCCTGCTCTTACATACGGCAGCATAAACAACCTTTAATGCTGCCATTTAACAAGTTACCTTACTGTCCTTTACTAAACTGCACATGAAGGGTTGATCTTCTGTATGAAAACTTTGGTATTAGAATTTCTTTTGCTGTCTGACAAACAGCTCATACCAGGAATAACACTGTCATTAGAGGCTTCACCCACATTACCTCCGATGATATGTTTTAATAATAATATTAATAATAATAATAATAATAATAATAATAATAATAATAATAACAACATTACAACATAGCTAGGATATCAATAAGTCAAAAACCCCCAGACTTACTTATAGAAAAAAAAGACATTTATTTTCTGACTCAAAAATGGAATTCACAAAGAAGTCCTTCAAGAATTTAAATTGATGTTGTAAAGGGCAAAGTGAAGGACAATTTTCTGATTTCTTATTTTTCCCTTTTCAAGATTTCCTCAGGGGCAACTGTCATCAAGACTATTAGTAGTTGAGGTAAATCTGGGGTAAATCCATTTCAAGGTTGAATCGTCATACTGCAAGCTACAATGTATTTCAATTTTTACAAAAAGGGGAAAGCCCCCCCGAAAAAAAAAAGAAATCCCCCAAAAATTTACATAAGACAACTGCCATCTAACATTTCTTCTAGTAAGATGGCGTGTCGGTTTAAGACTGATGTACAAATTGTCTTGTGTCTCCTTAGGAAAATGAGTTCACAGGATATAGTCTTCTACTTGTTACTTATTCCTTTTATTTAAAAACAAACCCCAAAATTATTTGTAAATGGGAATGCGGCTTTTCAAATATCCTTTTTTCTTTCCAAAGACCAGTGGGGCAAAAGAAATTGAGGGTTTGTTTACAACCAAAAGGGCGCAAAACCCCTTTTTGCCCCCTTTCACATAACCTTTTTGATATGCAGATCTCTTGGGGGTGCAAAAGGCAATTTCGAAACTCCCACACCTATATAGGGGCCCCTCCCTAAAGGGGAGACTTCCCCATTTAAAGACTGACAGAATGCTGAAACAAGTGTTTAAAAAATAAATTAGGGTAGTTGTAGCAAAGTGAACTTTATTAAATTTTTTAAAAAAC
>JAODAL010045348.1:0-32016 GCA_025379985.1 Phyllomedusa bahiana
TAACTACACAATTGCGGATTCAAATTAATACTGCAGGTGCTCTATCAACAAATCTGGACTGGGCAAAAGTGCAAAAAACACGAATCTGTATGAATTCGAATAATAAAAGGTATATTTTTGGCAACCTTCAATTCACACTTGTGGTGACTCCAAAAATGCTTTATTCACATTTAAGTGCAAGGTTCCTCAATGAACAAAGCTGTAGTGCGCCAAATTGAAAAGACACTTATCTGTAATTTATTCGGATAATAAAAGGTATTTTTGGGCTACCTACCAATTCACCTGTGGTAACTCCACAATTGCTGAGGATTCAAATTTAACTGCAAGTGGCTCAATCAACAAATCTGGACTGGGCAAAAAGTGCAAAAAACATGTATCTGTAATGTATTCGGATAATAAAAGGTTTTTTTTGCACCTTTCAATTCACCCAGTGGTGACTACAAAATTGCTGTAATTCACATTTAAGTGCAAGGTGCCTCAATGAACAAAGCTGTAGTGCGCCAAAGTCAAGAAAACCATAACTGTAATGGTATTCGGATTAATAAAAGGTATTTTTTTGGCACCTATCAATTCACCTGTGGTGGACTCAAAATTGCTGTAATTCACATTTAAGTGCAAGGTGCCTAATGAACAAACTGAGTGCGCCAAAGTTAAAAAACACGTATCTGTAATGTAGTCGGATAATAAAATATTTTTTGGCACCTATCAATTCACCTGTGGTGACTACAAAATTGCAGTATTCACATTTTAAGTGCAAGGTGCCTCAAATGAACAAAGCTGTAGTGCGCCAAAGTAAAAGACACGTATCTTGTATAATGTAAATTCGCTAATAAAAGGTATTTTTTGCACCAAACAATTCACCTGTGGTAATACCCAATTGCTGGATTCCAAATTTAACGCAAGGTGGCTCATCAACAAATCTGGACTGGGCAAAAGTGCAAGAAAACATGTTATCTGTAATGTATTCGATAATAAAACAGTTATTTTTTGGCACCTATCAAATTCACCTGTGGTGACCAAAAATTGCTGCATTCACATTTAAGTGCAAGGTGCCTCAATGAACAAAGCTGTAGTGCGACCAAAGTCAAAAAACCATACCTGTAATTATTCGATAATAAAAGGTATTTTTTGGCACCTATCAATTCACCTGTGTGACTACAAAATTGCTATATTCACATTATGTGCAAGGTGCCTCAAATGAAACAAAGGCTGTAAGTGCGCCAAAGTCAAAAAACACGTATCGTAATGTATTCGGATAATAAAAGGATTTTTTTGGCACTTTCAATTCACCTGTGCAGACCTCCAAAATTGGCTTTATATTCACATTTAAGTTCAAGGTGCCTCAATGAACAAGCTGTAGAGTGCGCCAAAGTGAAAAAACACGTATCTGTAATTGTAATTCGTATAATTAAAGGTATTTTTTTGGCACCTATCATTCACCAGTGGTAACTACAACAATTGCTGGGATTCAAATTTAACTGCAAGGTGGCTCTATCAACAAACTGGACTGGCAAAAGTGCAAAAAACAACGTATCTGTACTGTAATCGGGATAATAACAAGGTATTTTTTGAGCACCCTTTCAATTCACTTGTGGTGACTCCAAAATGCTTTATTCACATTTTTAAGTGCAAAGGAGTGCCATCAATGACAGAAGCTGTAGTGCGGCCAAAGTGAAAGACAACGTATCTGTAAATGTATTCGGATAATAAAAGGTATTTTTTGGCACAATCATTTCACCATGTGTTACTACAAAATTGGCGTATTTCACATTTAAGTGCAAGGGGTTCCCCTCAAAGTGAACAAAGCTGTAACATGGCGCCAAAGTGAAAAAACACGTAATCTGTAATGTATTCAGTCGGATAATAAAAAGTTATTTTATGGCACCTATCAATTCACCTGTGGTAACTACACAATTGTGCTGGATTCAAATATAAACAGCAAGGTGGCTCTCTCAACAAACTGGACTGGGCAAAGTGCAAAAAACACGTATCTGTAATGTATTCGTATAATAAAAGGTATTTTTTGGCACCTATCAATTCCACCTTTGGTGACAACAAAATTGCTGTACTTCACATTTAAGTGCAAGGTGCCTCAATGAACAAACAATGAACAAAGCTGTAGTGCGCCAAAGTCAAAAAACACGTATATGTAATGTATTCGGATAATAAAAGGTATTTTTTGGCACGCTATCAATTCACCTGTGGTGACCTACAAAATTGCATTTTTCACATTTAAGTGCAAGGTGCCTCAATGAACAAAGCTGTAGTGCGCCACAGTGAAAAAGACACGTAATTGTAATGTATTCGGATAATAAAAAGGTATTTTTGGCACCCTATCAATCACCTGTGGTAACTTACACATTGATGGATTCAAATTTAACGCTAGGTGGCTCTATCAACAAAACCGGTCCCGGCAAAAGTGCAAAAAACATGTATCTGTAATGTATTCGGATAATAAAGGTATTTTTGGCACCTAACAATTCCCTGTGTGACCACAAAATTGCTGTATTCACATTTTAAGTGCAAGGTGCCTCAATGAACAAAGCTGTATTGCGCCAATAGTGAAAAAACACGTATCTGTAATGTATTCGGATAATAAAGGTATTTTTTGGCACTATCAAATACCACCCGAGGTGACTACAAAATTGCTGTAATACACATTTAAGTGCAAGGTGCCTCAAAGAACAAAGCTGTAGTGCCCAAAGTTGAAAAAACACATATCTGTAATGTATTCGGATAATAAAAGGTATTTTTTTGGGCACCTATACCAATTCACCTGTGGTAACTACAACAATTTGCTGGATTCAAATTTAACTGCAAGGTGGCTCTCTCAAACAAATCTGGACTGGGCATAAGTGCCAAAATCACGTAACTGTAATGTAATCGGATAATACAAGGTATTTTTTTTTGGCACCTTTTCAATTCACTGTGCTGACTCCAAAATTGCTTTATTCACATTTAAGTGCAAGGTGCCTCAATGAACAAAGCTGTAGTGCGCCACAGTGAAAAAACACGAATATGTAATGTATCTGATAATTAAAGTTAATTTTTTTGCACCTATCAATTCACCAGTGGTAACTACACAATTGGCTGGATTCAATTTAACTGCAAGGTGCTCTATCAACAAATCAGACTGGGCAAAAGTGCAAAAAACACGTATCTGTAATGTATCGGATAATAAAAGGTATTTTTTTGGGGCACCTTTCAATTCACTTGTGTGACTCCAAATTGCATTTTATATTCACATATAAGTGCAAGGTGCCTCAATGAACAAAGGCTGTATGCGCCAAAGTGAAAAAACACTTATCTGTAATTATTCGGATAGTTACAAGAAGGTATTTTTGGCACCTATCAATTTCACCTGTGTGTAACTACACAATGCTGGATTCAAATTTAACCTGCAAGGTGGCCTCTACAAACAAATCTGGACTGGGCAAAAAGTGCTAAAACACGTTTCTGTAATGGTATTCGGATAATAAAAGGTTATTTTTTGCACCTTCAATTCACTTGTGGTGACTCCAAAATTGCTTTATTCACATTAAGTGCAAGTTCCTCAATGAACAAAGCAGTAGTGCGCCAAGTGAAAAGAACACGTATCGGTAAATGATTCGGAAATAAAAGGTATTTTTTGTCACCTATCAATTCACCTGTGGTGACTACATAAAAACTGTATTCACATTAAGTGCAAGTGCCCTCAAAGACAAAAAGCTGTTAGTGCGCCAAAGTAAAAAACAACGTAATCAGTAAATGTATTCGGATAATAAAAGGTATTTTTTTTGGCACCTATCAATTCACCTGTTGTAAACTACACAATTGCTGATTCAAATTAACTGCAAGTTGCTCTCTTCAACCACATCTGGACTGGCAAAAAAGTGCAAAAACACGTAATCTGTAATGTATTCGATAATCTAAAAAGGTATTTTTGGCACCTACACTTCACCTGTGTGACTACAAATTGCTGTACTCACAATTTAAGTGCAAAGGTGCCTCAATGAACAAAGCGTCGGCGCCAAATTCAAAAACACGTATCTGTAATGTATCGGATAATAAAAGGTATTTTTTTGGTCACCTATCAAATTCCCTGTGGTGACTAACCACAAAATTGCAGTATTCACATTTAAGTGCAAGGTGCCTCAATGAACAAAGCCTGTAGTCTGCGCCAAAGTGAAAAGACACGTATTTGTAATGTATTCGGCATAATACAAAGGTATTTTTTGGGCACTATCAATTCACCTGTGTAAATACAACACAATTGCTGGATCAAAATTTAAAACTGCAAGGTGCTCTATCAACAACCTGGACTGGGCAAAAGTTGCAAAAAACATGAATCTGTAATGTATTCGGATAATAAAAAGTATTTTTTGGACCTATCAATTCACCTGTTGTGACCAAAAATTGCTGTAATTCACATTTAAGTGCAATGGTGCCTCAATGAGACAAAGCAGTAGTGCGCAAACGTGAAAAAACAACGTTATCTGTAATGTATTCGGATAATAAAAGGTATTTTTTTGGCACCTATCAATTCACCTGTGGTGACTACAAATTGCTGTATTCCACATTTAAGTGCAAGGGCCTCAACGACAAAGCTGTAGTGGCGCCAAAGTGAAAAACACATATCTGTAATGTATTCGGAATAAAAAAAGGTATTTTTTGGCACCTATCATTCACCTGGGTAATACACATTGCTGGATCAAATTTAACTGCAAGGTGGCTCTCTCTACAAATCTGGACTGGGCAAAAGTGGCAAAAAAACACGTATCTGTAATGTATTCGGATAAATAAAAGGTATTTTTTGGGCACCTTTCAATCACCTGTGCTGACTTCCAAAAATTGCTTTATTCTCATTTAACGTGCAAGGTGCCTCAATGAACAAAGCTGTAGTGCGCCAAAGTGAAAAACACGTATCGGTAATGTATTCGGATAATTAAAGTTATTTTTTGGCACCTATCAATTCACCTGTGGTAACTACAACACAATTGCTCGGATTCAAATTTAACTGCAAAGGTGCTCTATCAACTAATCTGGACTGGGCAAAAGTGCAAAAAACACGTATCGTAATGTATTCGGAAATAAAAGGTATTTTTTTTTTTTTTTTTTTGTTTTTTTTTTTGGCACCCTTTCAATTCACTTTGTGGTGACTCCAAAATTGCTTTATTCACATTAAGTGCAAGTGTCCCTCAATGAAACAAAGCTGTATGCGGGCAAAAGTGAAAAGACACGTATCATGAATGTATTCCGGATAATAAAAGGTATTTTTTGGCACCTATCAATTCACCTGAGTAACTACACAATGTGCTGGATTCAAATTTAACTGAAGGTAGCTCCTATCAAACAAAATCTGGACTGGCAAAAAAGTGCAAAAAAAAACATGTTATCTTGTAATGTATTCGGATAATAAAGGCGTATTTTTTGGCACCTATCAATTCACCTTGGTGACCACAAAATGCTGTATTCACATATAAGTTGCAAGGTGCCTCAATGAACAAAGCAGTAGTGCCGCCAAAAGTGAAAAAACACGTATCTGTAATGTTATTCGGAAAAATAAAAGGTATTTTTGGCAACCTATCAATTCACCTGTGGTGACTACAAAATTGCTGTAATTCACATTTAAGTGCAAAGGTGCCGTCAAAGAACCAAACTGTAGTGCGCCAAAGTGAAAAAAACAACACGTTATTTTGTAATGTATTCGATAATAAAAAGGGTATTTTTTTGGCACCTATCAATTCACCTGTGATAACTACACAATTGCTGGTTTTCAATTTAAAACTGCAAGGTTGCTCTATCAACAATCTGGACTGGGCAAAAGTGCAAAAAACACGTATCTGTAATGTATTCGGATAATAAAAGTATTTTTTGGCACCTTTCAATTCACCGTGCTGACCCTTTCCAAAAATGTGCTTTATTCCCATTTAATGTGCAAGGGTGCCTCAATGAACAAAGCTGCAGTGCGCCAAAGTGAGAAAAACACTTATCTGTAATGTATTCGGATAATTAAAGGTATTTTTTGGCACCTATCAATTCGACCACCTGTGTTAACTACACAATTGCAGGATCAAATTTAACTGAAAGTGGCACTATCAACAAATCTTGGACTGGGCAAAAGTGCAAAAAACACGTATCTGTAATGTTATTCGGATAGATAAAGGGTAATTTTTTTGGCACCTATCAATTTTCCACCTTAGTAACTACACAATTGCTGGATTCAAATTTACTGCAAGGTGGCTCTATCAACAAATCTGGACTGGGCAAAAGTGCCCAAAAAACATATATGTAATGGATTAAGATAAAAAAAAGTATTTTTTTGGCACCGTTTCAATTCACCCTGTCGACTCCAAAATTGCTTTATTCACATTTTAATTGCAAAGGTGCCCTCAATGAACCAAAAGCTGTAGAGCGCCAAGGGAAAAAAAAACACGTATCTGTACTGTATTCGGATAATTAAAGGTATTTTTTTGGCACCTATCAATTCACCTGTGGTAAACTACACAATTGTGGATTTCATCAAATTTAACTGAAAAGGTGCACTATCAACAAATCGGACTGGGCAAAAGGTGCAAAAAATACACGTATCATGTAATGTATTCGAGAATACAAGGTATTTTTTGGCACCTTCAATTCAACTTGTTGGTGACTCCAAATTGCTTTAAATTCACATTTAAGTGCAATAGGTGCCTCATATGAACAAAGCTGTAGTGCGCACAAAGTGAAAACAAAACACGCTATCTGTAATGTAATTCGAATAATTAAAGTGTATTTTTTTGCACCTATCAATTCACATCTGTGGTAACACACAATTGCTGGATCAAATATAACTGCAAGTCGGCTCTATCACAAATCTGGACTGGGCAAAAGGCAAAAAACACGGTATTGTGTAATGTATTCGGAAATAAAAGGTTATTTTTTGCACCTTTTTTTCAATTCACCTGTGGTGACTCTACAAAATTGCTGTATTCACATTTAAGTGGAAGTGCCTCAATGAACAAAGCTGTAGTGCGCCAAAGTGAAAAAGAACACTATCTGTAATGAATTCGGATAAAAAAGGTATTTTTTGTGCACCTATCAACCTGTTCTGACAACAAAAATGCTGTATTCTAATTTAACATGCAAGGTGGCTAAATCAACAAAGCTGGAAGGGGAAAAATTTTGAAAAAGAACACCTATCTGAAATGTATACTGAGAATAAAAGTGGAGTTTTGCACCTAACAAAGAGGCCTGCAGTTACTAGAAAAGATGTGTATCCAATATAAGTTCAGGCGCCCAATATCCAGGAAATATTTCAATAGAAAACGTTAAAAATTTAAAGCTATTGCAGTGCAATGTCACACTAAGTCTTGGTGAACTTTATCCAGTATTCTTTATAGAGCTTATACATAATATTTGGATGCTGTCCACAGGATAATTAATACAGATATATACTTTTTATCTTCTTATTTATTAGTACATATAAATATATACATACAGGTGCAGACCTTGTACCAAGTCTTCAAAACCGTACCATGTATACAAAAAATGATAAGAGCACAGAACACTTAGCTGATTTCAGCGAGTCCTTTCAAGGAAAGTGTGCGGGTGAGCACGCCAACAAGCCATACGAGGAACGGAGCAGAACCCAAGTCGTCCCTACATCAGTAGCTGCATGTAGCCCGATCACGTGACGTTTTGGGGGACACGCCCCCTTTCTCTATCGTGACATCACTTCCAGGAAGGCCGTACTTATAGTGTCCGACTCAAGGTACGTAGAATCTCTACTAATACACCATTGTTAACCTGTTAAATACCATTAATGCACATAAAAATACACTTAAACAAATTTCTACAACGGACACCTACTCACCGACCTACTAATACTAGGGAACCTATACGTATACTATTCTTATACAAGATAACTATCATAACTACGCTAACTAGTATATGTATAGGTTCCCTAGTATTAGTAGGTCGGTGAGTAGGTGTCCGTATGTAGTATTTGTTTAAGTGTATGTTATGTGCATAATGGTATTTAACAGGTTAACAATGGTGTATTAGTAGAGATTCTACGTACCTTGAGTCGGACACTATAAGTACGGCCTTCCTGGAAGTGATGTCACGCTTGAGAAAGGGGACGTGTCCCCCGAAACGTCGCGTGATCGGGCTACATGCAGCTACTGATGTAGGGACGACTTGGGTTCTGCTCTTTCCCGTATGGCTTTTTGGGCGTGCTCACCCGCAATTTTCCCTTGAAGGACTCGCTGAATCATAAGTTTTGGGGCTTATCATTTTTGTATACAGGGTACGGTTTTGAAGACTAGGCAAAAGGGTTTCTGAAACCTGTATGTATATATTTATATGTACTAATAAATAAGAAGATAAAAAGTATATATCTGCATTAATTATCCTGTGGACAGCATCCAAATATTATGTATAGTACTCTATAGCAGGGGGGGTCCTGCTTTGATGCTGCTTAGGCACAGAAACACAGAGTGCAATAAGTAACATTGTGACTGTGAGATTATTAACCCCGTTTTTGCACTTAAATACAAAGTAACCATGTCATTTGACATACTTGCCTCAGCCACGGCTAATACAGTGATACATTGTTTGTCAGAGGGGGAACGAACCCAGATAGCCCAACAAGCTGAAAGCGCTGGTTTTAATTGGAATAACACAGGTGACATACATCAACAGGATCTCTGTAAAAGACTTGAATCTCTTAGACGTAAAGAAACAAGCTTACACCTGCATGCTTCCACGCTGATGGAGTACCTGAATGTTCAACGAATACCCCGAGGTCTCAGAAGCCTCTTGATGCCAATCTCCTGAAAGAAGATGCACAATTTCAGAGTAAATGGTTTGCTATTAGCAATAGGTGTTCACTCTTCCTAATGCTATTAACCATACAACACCTGCAGCCAGCCATTGACAAAATTCGAGCTGAAATCGCACAGTGTGAAAAGGAGCTGAAAGAGACCAAGAGAGAGGCGTGTGAGGAGATCTTGAAAAAATAAATGAAAATGTGTCCAAACTTAAAGAACAAATTATGAGCACAAAGCTCAAGAAATTTGAGAGGGACACAAGGGATTATGCCCAGAATAAGGTGTATACATGGACTAAGGAAAAATCTTATACACGAAAACCGTACCATGTGAATAAACCCAAAACTCGGACACTACTTCCTCCGAAACGGAATCGGTGAATCAAAAACAAATGATCTTGCGATCTACTAGGAAAAATAATCAGAGAACCCAGCCTTTTTTAAAGGAGAGTGGGGACGCGGAAACAACAAGTGGGGATCAATCAGAAGGCACAGCTGGATCCAAAACAAAGTCCAAGAGGAATACAAAGAAGAAAAACTAGAGGAACTTGCTATTAATATCTCCTCCAAAACGCTGACAGAAACGCAATATGAAGTGGTGAACAAGGGTCTAAATTTTATTCCTACGATGTCCAGGACTCTATTTGATTTTCAAGTTGAATTCTATAAATTTTGCCGAAAGATGAGATAGAAAATGTTTTTTGGGAGAGGAGGTGAAGGTGGTCAGAGTATCAATAACATTTATAAGCGCAGTAAATTTGATCCAGAAGTCTCTAGTACTAAGTTCGAAGCATTTCAGGAATTAGTGAAAAGGGAGATACAAGAGAAATGGCAGCTTAAGGCTCAGAATGCGAGAAAAAACCTTACGAAAGTTAGAAGGAAGCTTTAGAGAAGTTAAGGGGGAAGACCAGATTTTAATAGTGAAGAAAGCGGATAAGGGGGGAGCTACAATAATTATGGATAGAAAGAAATATATAGAGGAAGCAGAGAGGCAATTGAATGATGTTGGGGTATATGAGAAGAACAAGGTGGACCCCACTAAACAGGTTAAATGTATGATAGATGAGATCATCCTTAATGCTGAAATACAGGGGATAATCGATAACAAAACAGCTAGAACCCTAAATGTCGACTTCCCAAGAGTGCCTATATTGTACTTAGTGCCAAAAGTGCACAAATCCCTTAGGGACCCCCCCGGAAGACCCATTGTCTCGGGGATTGGGTCAGTCTTCCAACCAATAGCCCTTTTTATCGACAGTTTTTTACAACGGATAGTTAAGCAACTTCCCAGGTGCCTTAAAGATACAAATGAATTTCTGTGTAAAATCGAAAATGTTGATATGTCTGATGTTACATTTCTATGCACCCTAGATGTAGGGAGCCTTTACACAAATATCCCAATAGATGAAGGAATTAATGCAGTAATATCTAGGTTGCTGGAGGATGCAAATATATCCAACAGTCTTATTTTGTTACTGCTGGAATTACTGGAGGTTATACTTACCAGGAACTACTTCCGGTTTGGACAGGACTTTTACTGGCAGCGACAGGGGACCTCTATGGGGTCTCCTGTCGCGCCCAGTTTTGCTAATATTTTTATGGAACATTTTGAGAGTATGAACATCATGCCTAGTGGTTGGAGCCACTGTATTAAACTATGGCTCCGCTACGTGGATGATGTTTGCCTTTTTTGGACTGGCACAGAAAATGAACTTAATGAATTTCTGGACGTAATCAATTCTAAACACCCCTTGATTAAATTTACACTTCATAAAGACCGGGAAAGCATCAGCTTCCTTGATGTAAAACTTAAACGTGAAGGGCGCTTAATTGCGACTACACTGTATTCCAAAGAGACAGATAGAAACAATACACTACATATGAAAAGCCAACATGCCCCGGCAGCATTTAAAGCGATCCCCAAGGGCCAATTTTTATGTGCAAGACGTATTTGTTCATCGGAAAGTGAATCTCACCAAAATAAAGAAAAATTCGTGAGGAAATTTGTGGCCGTGGGTATAGGAAGGAGGATGATAGAAAAAAATTTGGGGAAAAAGTGGGCAGCTACCAAAGTAGTGGGAAATCCGAAAACCTAAAGAAAAAAAGCAAAATGATCATAGAGTAGGTTTTGTGTCTGTTTATGATGGCCATGCAGAATTAATAAGGAAAACAATTAGAAAACACTGGCACATTATACAAAGGGACCCTAAATTTTGGAACCTCTTTACAGAGTACCCAAAATTTGTGTATCAGAAGGGCAAATCGATTGGTAACTTTATAGTACATTCTGATTTGGTAAAGAAAACATCTAGACAAAAAATATTGGATACGAGGAAAAGAGGTACCTACCCATGTTTATCGTGCCAAAACTGTCATGGTATCATTAAAGGCGAGTGTATTTCACATCCTACACAGGGGTATAACATACATATTAGGGGCTTTTTTACATGTAATACCAGCAAAGCGATTTATCTAATTAAGTGCCCATGCGGCATGTGCTATGTAGGGCAAACCTCGAGAAGGTCCCCTATTAGGATCAATGAACTAAATTTTCAAATTCGCCTTTATTCAACAAGAAAACAGGGAAAAAAAAGAAAAGACGTGAACAGGTAGCTAAAAATGAGATGAAGAAAAGGTACTCAGAAACTACGGTAGCGAGACATTTTTTGAGAGGGGACATAATGCCTCTGATCTCCGTTGGTGTGTCTTGGAGGAAATAGAAGGGAAAAGATATCGAACAGATTAAAATCAAGCTTTTAAGAAGAGAGGTATATTGGATTACCAAATTGGGAAACGCTTTCACAAAGGGGTTAAATGAAAGTTGTCAGTGGAACGTATTTTTATAAGTGATAGGTGTATACCCCGCACCCTGTAGCTCATTGTTTTTAGGTGTTATTTACTTAGGTTACCATACTAGATAGCGTAGTTATGATAGTTATCTTGTATAAGAATAGTATATGTATAGGTTCCCTAGTATTAGTAGGTCGGTGAGTAGGTGTCCGTATGTAGTATTTGTTTAAGTGTATGTTATGTGCATAATGGTATTTAACAGGTTAACAATGTGTATTAGTAGAGATTAGCCCTTGAGTCGGACACTAAAAAGTAGGGGCCTTCCTGGAAGGATGTCACGCTTGAGAAAGGGGGGGTGTCCCCGAAACGTCGTGATCGGGGGGTAATGCCTCTGTTTAAGACATTTGGGTTTGCTCCGTTCCTCGTATGGTTTTTGGCGTGCTACCCGCCACTTTCCTTAAAAGGGATCGCTAAAATCAGCTAAGTGTTTGTCTCTTACTTTTTTTTTAAAATGTTAGGGTTTTTGAAGACTAGGCACAAGGCTGACCTTATTTATATTTATATTCTAATAAATAAAAATAAAAAGTAAAAAATGTTTTAATTTTCCTGTGGACAGCATCCAAATTTAGTATTACTCTATACGGGGGGGGTCCTGCTTTGTGCTGTTGCCCTTGGGCCCCTCCTTTACAATAAACTGGACAAAAGAAGTACTGAACAAACCCTTTTGTTGCCCCACCAGATATGACCATGAAAGCTACTGCTCCAAATTTCAGGCACTTTTTTTGTCCTCACAGGGGAAAGATTCAGTGTTGCAAGCCCCTTTCGTAAAGGGTCTGTCAAAGATCTAAGGCCTTTTTGGGTCAGTACCCAAAACCAAAAAATCCCTAAAGAGTAAATGGCCCTTACTATATTGCAATTTAAGTTTTAAATGGAAAAATTTAATCTGGTCTATTATGACATCTTAGCAAGCTTCCCAAATTTTGGGTTTAAACTGCTCTTCTTACACCCTTTAATCTTATTCCATATTTTCCACACAATTTTGCCGGAACAGAAGCGGTTTCAGCAAAAAGGAAAAACCTTAGATTTTCTCTTTTGGATGATTGGAAAGAGACAAGGAATTGCTTTATGCGCAGATACAAACCCCTGCTGCCTTGCACGCCAATAGCCAAAAATGTGATTCTTGAACATACAAAAAGGATATGAACCCCAAAAAACTTTCTGATAATAAAGCGATCTATGCACCAACGTCCTGTGTGGTGTGATTTCTTAAGCTCTCAGCTGAGAAATTTTTTGATACCTTTTTGGACAACAAAATTGGATAGGAGTAAAGAAAAGAAATTTACACCTATATCCCTATCTGAAATTTGGTGCTGTGACTCGTCAAAAACCCCGGGTACGGACCCTCGGGGTTGCGACGCCCTGCATCGGCTGGACGACCCAGGCTGCCCCAACTTGGACCCCGATCAATCCTCTCAAGGGAAAGTTCATGATTTTATAAATCTGGACTTATCGTGCCAGTCATTCTAGTGGGGGTGGTTTTTTCGACCCTTTAGGAGACCGAAAACGTCCCGGTTCTTGCCTAGGTTTGGTCTGAATTCTATGTGCATATCCAAATACATACGCTGGGTTGGCCCCCCCCAATTTTTGTCTCTGGGTTTGGCTTAGTGATGTGGTGAAGGGTGCATTTCTGTATTTTTTTCGTGGGGATCAGAACTGATGTGAAGGAATTAGATAGAGGGGGTCTTAGTTTGGCAACAGGAGTGGTGTGGGGGCTTTTGCTCGACAAAAGGGCCCGTGTGGCAGTCCCATATGCTCAACAAGAGAATTCCTGCTACTAAGCCAAAGCCTGTTAATAAACAGATGATAGCCGTATTTTCCCAAAAGCCCGTGTGGCAGTCCGATGCCCCAAAGGAGCCAATTGGCATTAGATTGGTAGGATTTCTTGTGAATTAGCCCCAGCAAAACATCATTCTGAGGTATTTAGATATGGGTGAATTTTTTTTAGTTGAAAAAAGAATGAACTGTGTTTTTTACTACTTCTCTTTTAGTCGTGTATTTTTGACAGAATAGGGTTCTGGGGTAGGGAAAAAAAAGCACCGTCTCAAGGCGGGTTTTGCTTTCTTCTGATAACAGCATGAAATAGGGAATCCAGTCACCCGTGCCATAAGATAAGGGTCTTAACCACCGTAGCGTGAAACTATGTGATATGCGTAAGGCAGGCAAATAGCAAGTTCTCATGTGGGAGGGAGCATTGAAACATTGCAAAGGTATTTTACAGGATAATGGCCTCTTTCTGGCTGCTCAGGCACGGTATGGGACAGCAATTGCAATTGCAGAAGAGAATTACATTAAGAAGTACAACTGCATACATGTATTGTGCTATGAAAGGGCTGCTGCCGCCCTATCATGGCGACCGTGATACTCAATGTTGGCAGTGTTCCAATTATCATCAGCAGAACCACCTCGGTGCTGAATTTTGCATAAATAGTGGGAGGGAACGTCAAATCCCAATTCCACCTGTATTATCCCTTCAGCTCCAATGCCAGAACCGCCCATCACTTCCGGCGGCCATCTTAGTGTAGCCCTCACACCCTCTACATCTGGAAATGCATCACCAAGCCCTGTCTTTTTCACTTCTGGTGGCCATCGTGGTGCAGTTACACCCAATGCTTCCTCACTTCCTGTTACAGGCAGCCATATTGCTGCTCCCATGTTCCCTTTCCTTCCTACTTCCGGTGGCCACATTGATACCCTCAACAAATCTAAAGAACCCGGATGTTCCAGGTCGAGGTCTAACAGCGGCCATCTTGCTACACCTAATAACATTCCCAGCACTCAACCCAGTACTGCTGTTGTACCTACTAACATGCAACCGTCGGGTAATAATGTCCTTACTTGTTTACAAAGTGTCTGCAGCTGCGAAAGTTTACAGTGTTCGTGGCTGCAGCAAGAGAAAAAACCCACAGTACAAGTGTACGATCTTTTGGCCTTAGTCCAAAGCATCTATTAAGGGGGGCAGCTCCACCTTCTGACAGGCACTGAAGCCCAAAGTCATCTTTACAGAATTATGGGCCCCGGGGCATAGCACTGCAGTGGGCCATGCCCAAATACATGACATGTCATGCCTCGAGCCCCCCCACCCAAGCACACCCATATTATCAGGCCACTTATGTCTGGATACCGCCAGCCTGCAACCTTCAAGATTATTTGGCTGGGCAGGGAGCCTTTGGCTCCCTTCTCCACCATGGTTTTTAACTGTTTGAACATCATAAAAACACACAAACAGTTAAATAAGCAAAGCCAGCCATGGGATTCTGGGTGTGTTTCTTATATTCCTGGGACATACATAGACCACTTGGGGCCTCTATACTTGTGGGGCCCCGGGCAACTGCCTAGTGTGCACAATGGAAAAAATGGCCCTGCTGAAACCTCGGTTAGCCTTCATTGCACACAGCACACACAGCATACTTCTTTCCAGAGACATTATTTCATATGTGGATTATATGATTTTCCGGTTTTCACACCCTTAACATAAACACTTCCTTTACATTTACAGGAGAGCCTTTTAACTTGTTTTATGCACTGAAACTAATCATTTTGTTAACTCCTGCCCTAGACATACTGGACTACACAGAAACCCTTCAGACTGCACAGACACTGCAGGACATGCCATATCTATATTGACCAAATCCACTGCAAGTCAACAATGCCCAGGTGCTTATTACTCCGCCCGACTAGATACAGCTGCAAAGGGGGCTCCATCTTGTAAGGGCATCACAGGCCATGATTGACAAAAATACAGACATTGGTTTAAGCTACCCAGCAACCACTTATACCCTCATGACATATCTGCAATACAGACACGGATTCAGCCGCATCACCCATACACTATTACACATGTGACATTACAGTGTGTCCTACTGATGACAGATAATGATACCATGCAGTGTTGGATAGAACCATTATTGTTACATTTGGAGTTGAAGGGGGGAGATAGCATAGGGAGTCCTTTTTAGAGTATCTCCCATCCTCAAAAAATCAGCTGCATGACTGTACTCAGTTAATGCAGGATGAGGTAGCGGGTTATAGATCAGCTATTAGAAAACCCTGATGATTCTGTGTGGATGGATGATGGTTGTTCCTTAGATGAAAGGTTTTATACAAGATATGCAGTAGTCACATTATCAGAGACTGTGAAAGAAGCCCAAGCCGCTGAACAAAAACGCATTGGAAGAGGCCTGAAATCAGGCTGAAGACCAGACTGCCAATATATACAGGATATACACAGATACTCATTATGCCTTTGTGATCGCACATGACTATGGACTATGGCCTCATATGGAAGGCAAGACCATTTGTTACAGTAAATGGACAGTCTATTAAAATAGAAAACAAGTGTGGGCATTGATGAAAGCCTTACTGCTGCCTAAACAAGTCGGAGATATCAAGGTAAAAGGCCATTCCAGGACAGACACCCATAGAACAAGAAGAAACCGCATAGCTGACCAAATAGCTAAAGCAGCAGCCCGAACCAGGGTGAAGAACCCGGCTGTCATTGCTGTAGAACTGCAAAGAAGAAACACCATTTTAATATCCAGAAAATTTGCAAGAACAGGAGGAAAGAAGACAAGAAGAAAAGAAGATTTGGTGTGAGAAGAATGAAATACTAACATCAGAAGTATTTTGGGCAGTTGGAAAGAGACTGTGTCTTCCAAAGACTCTTTAACCTGTTATGGCTCAAGCAGTACATGGAGTCACACACACCGGTCGAAGACTGTTATGGCTGACCTGGCAAACAAGGTTTGGTGTCCCTGGAGTTACTGCCACGTACACTCAAAGATGTCTGCTATGCACAAGAAGCAACGTGGGAAGAAGTGAAGACCCCACATCACTACACTCCCAGAGCAGAGTGAGAAAGTTGGACCATGTCACTATCTGCATTGATCTTTTCTCTGGATAGCCTGAAGTATTCCTGATTGCTCAAGCAAGCTACAGCCAAGAAGCTGCTGTCAGAAGTAGATATGGAGTTCATGAAGCAAAGTCATCAAGTCACACATTAACACGTTTCACTGGACAAGTCATGAAGAAAATCATGGATTTGTTAGGGATAGGGAAAAAAACTTTCATACGTTTTATCATCTACACAGTAGCTGTAGGGAGAGAGGTAGGATATATATATATATATATATATATATATATATATATATATATATATATATATATATATATATATATATATATTTAGTAAGATAGGCCTCAAGGGCCCTATGAAACAAGTTGGGTTTAGTCCTTATATTAGGTTTGTATTGTTTTACACTACAACCAAATGCAACATAATGGTTTGACCTTTACCTCTTATGTGACAGGGCTTATAAAGCGCCAAACTAATATATGTTCTCGAGTTTTTGTCTCCCCTACAGATCCTGACTGACTCTATAAATGGTACCACACCCATAAGTTGGAGCCAGGAGATTGGATGGTCGTTAAAAGAGATGTAAGGGGGGCCTGAAACCACTATTTGACGGTCCATACCAAGTGCCTCTTACCACACACACTGCTGTATAGCCGGGGGGGAGACCCGAGCCAGGGCTGGATGACAGATGAGTCTCTAGTACCTGTCTGTCTGCCTGCCTACCAGAGCCAGAGCCAGATGACTGATGATTCTAGCACCTGCCTGCCTGAGACAGATGACAGATGATTCTCCAGTATCCGCCTGAGATAGATAACAGATGATTCCATTACCTGCCATTACTTGAGACGGAGGACTAAGAATTCCGGTACCTGAGACTGACCACTAAGGATTCCAAAACCAAAGACTCGAGGAGGATTCAAGCATATAATTACCAAGAAAGGAGGGACAAAAAAACAGACAGTGCATAACTAGGGACTGTCTGCCCAGGAAGACCCTGGGGAACCCCTTTTTTTAATTTTTTTAGGATTTGGTTTTTGGGAGAAAATTTTTGTTTTTATTATTAATTCCCCTTGAAGTCACCAGATATTTTTTAAAGCTCTTCATTTATCCTTATCTTTGTTCATCAGATATTTTACACAGCTTTGCCTGAAAAAAAAAAGCGCTGTTTATAGCAAGAAGGGAAAAAGCCTTCAGAAATTTCTTTTTTTGATAAGAAGAGAAAAAAGGACACTTGCTATATTTCACGATACAAAATTTTTGCTGGCTTAGCAACACCAACTAGCCCAATCATGTGGGGTTCTTGAAATAAAAGGATGAAGCCATAACTTTCTGATAATAAAGCAGATCTATGCCCAGACAGTCCTGTGGGTGTGTATTTTTAAGCTCTCAGCTGAAAAACAGTTTTATACCCCCCAATTTTTGGGCGAGACAAATAATAGGAGTAGAAAAAAGTAATTTTAACCCCGATATCCCTCCCCCTGAAATACAGCTTGAACCTTTGTTTTTCAGAGTGCCAAAGGGAGCATTCTGAACTCTTTCTCCCTTCTTTCACATCAGGTCCAGATCAGGAAGCTGTGCATCTGGGTTGAAGCACATCTCTTTGAGACTGCAGAATCTTCTAAAAACAGAAGGGAGGAATTAATTTGGAAAAATTTTCCGGAAAACTCCAGCCTAGGTGACTTTTGGAAAATCCCCTAGATGACCAGGCATTTCCCATTGTATCACAAAAGGTAGTTTTGTTTTTGGGTTTGTGTTTAATTATCTTTTTTTTTTCTGGAAATGCATATCTTGACTGCTGTTCTGCAGCAAGTTTTCTGGACTCATGAGTTGCTGGCATACTGGATATTCTGTTATTGCCTCATGTGACCCCAGTTATTGTGGTTGCTTTAAACAACACCCCCTGCAGGGACTTTAAGTTCAAAAAATCTCTGGTTATTTTTAAAGAAAACCCTCAAGGGGCGATCCGGCCTTTTTGTATTAGAAAAACTTACCAGCAATGAGTTTTGAGTCAAGTTCATTACTTGTTATTGATGGGAAATAAAACCCATACATGGGCCCCTATGAGGGGCCATCAACTTGCTTCATATTGTCAGATTTTCTAAGAGCTGTGTATATAATCTTTCTGCAGCAAAGAGAGAGGCCATGAAATACTATATCCAGGATGATCTTCGCAAAAACATTTTGTCCCTTTAATCCCCCCTTTGGGGGGGGTTTGGTTTTTTTTTTTTCAAAAAAGAGGGGGGGGTCTGAGGGTTGCATCAACTATTGGGAGTTGAATAAAATAACCGTCAAAAATCAGTACCCCCTTTTCTCATTCCCCGATTTTTTTCAACCAGATTTTTTGGAGGCCCCTCTGGTTTCCCCAAAAAGGGTTTGCAGGGTGAATATAATTTAATTCATATTCGCAAGTGGATGAGTGGAAGACTGCCTTTAACACTCCAATGGGCCTTATGGGTATTTCAGTCACACACACTTCTGTCACTCCCTGCATTTATGTTTTATATAATTGTTCGGTCTAGGTGGCAGGTTCATCCACTCTTTTGTAAACCACTCCCCATATTTATGTAACATGGCTGGACCATTATGTAAACTGAGCACTTCTCACCCTTTGTTTCATCCATACACCCTTATAGATTGTAAGCTCTTGTGAGCAGGGCCCTAACACCTTGTGCCTGATCTATAAGTAGCTTTTTACTGTGCAATGTTATGGTTTTGTCTGTACCCCCTGAATTGTAAAGTGCCTCGGAATATGTCGGCACTACATAAATAAAAATTATTATTATTATTGGTCATGCCCTTCAGTTTAAATAATGCACCGGCGGTTTTTAAACATTTTTGTTAACAACATCTTTTGATGTTTTATTGGGTGATTTATTATTTTTCTGGATAATATTTAGGCATTTTCTCCTGACTGTTCTTCCCACGTAGAAAATGTACATACTGTCCTGCAGGTTCTCAGGAAGAACCATTTCTATGCAAAACTGGAGAAGTGTCTCTATGGGGTGCAACAAATTCCAGAATATGCCTTCGATCGAAACAAAAAATGAGCTGAAAAAGAGACATTTTGGATCTACAAATTAAATAAAATTTAACCCTTTGGCCTCAATGAGATGTTAGATTTTGTAGACTAGTGCTTTTTACAAATTAGGAATAGAGATGAGCAATTAGAACCTTGAACTTTAACGTGTTCGGTTCGAGGTTCTATTTGAACTCGAACCCCATTAAAGTCAATAAGAGAAGATGTTCTAGTCAATTTTTTATAACCTTACAGGTGAGGAACGTAAAATACCAAACCCAACAGTAAAAATGGATACGTGGAACAATTTACTGAAATTTGGCTTGAAGGCTAAAATACTCATTTCTTTCAATGGAACTGAAAAGATGAGGCCAAGCTTTCAAGCAGGGGCATAGCTATAGGAGGTGCAGCGTAGCAGTGCTAGGGGCCCCCTGCACCCTGAGTGGGCCCAAAACCCCTTTAACACATGGGGAAAATTGGAGACAGGTTTATACAATTTAAAACCCCCAAAACTGCAAAAACTAAAACTTTTGGGCAGGGAGTATATTTAGAAACCAAGAAATGTATAATATATATCCTGTATATTAGTTAGGCGTTTTTGTGAGCCCGAAAATGTCACCAAATAAAAAAGCTTCTAGGTGTGGGAAAAATGTAGCCCGCAATACAAACCCTAATACTGATGTTATGGGGAGGAAATCTATTAAATAAATAAAGAGTCTTACAGTACAGAGATGGTAAAAAATTTACAAGGCAATACGTGAAAAATTTATAACTGGTCAGTGATTTTTGCAGCCAAGAAGGCCCCCACACCTCAGCGATGACTTTTTGAACTACCTTTGCTTCACAAAAGGCAAAAGGTGATTGAAAGGGCCGCCAAAAACACAGAACTGCTGAAAATAAAAGGGAAAAATGCCGTGTGAACTGAACTTTACTCGAAGAACAGTAAAATTTTTTTCGAGTTCTAAAAATTTGAGACTCTATTTGAACTTAAAATTTTTTTGAAAGTTCAATCAACACCAATTGGAAAATACCGAAACAACTAAGGGATTTTTAATCGAGAGTAACCCTGTGTCTAAAATATTATCATAACCTAGATCTGTCTTTATTACGTAGTCTATGAAATTTGTGTAATATAAAGTAAACTCATAAGCGATAGTCTGTTACTTTTAAGTGGTATTATACAGATAAAAATTTTTTATAAGGTTTTTTTCTAAAACTTTTTCAATATATATGGAATTGACTATTACAATCATGGAACTGGAGAAAGTGTTTAGGAATAGTTTTTAATTGTAAGACATTCTGACAATTTTTAGCAGCCAGGATGTCCTGGACATGTTCCTGTGGCCTTATGCATAACTCCCTGGTTGAAAAACGATAATACCTTGGGAAAACCCAAAAATTTTTGCAAGTATAAATTTAGCGGTACCGCAGGATATATAATCCTAGAATTTAAATGTATGGTCTCTAGATATTGATTTAAGTAGTGGCACATACCATATTCTGGCAAGCCATACAATCACCGCATGGAAAAAAATCCCACCCTAGTTGGTTTTCTGTTTATTGTTTTGTAATTGATTTTTAACTGAAAAAATTTTAAAAAAAATATTTTATATTTAGGGGATAGGCTCTATTTTCTTTTTGTGTATGTTAGAATTTTATATTATCAAGGACTTCTGAGAGTCATATCAATGTGCTATACGTCATTTTTGTGTAAGAAGGAAATTTTTTTACAAATAATCTGGTTCATGTATCTGAAACTGAATATAATTTAAATCGTTTAGATTGTCCTTTCGGGACCGTTAATACCAATTTGTCTAATTTTTTAATTTTTTCAGCCTTAAAGCCAAAAAAAACTTAAAAAGGGGTTTTTTACTTGATTTTATTTACCTCATTCTTGTTTTCTTGGTTTAATTTTGGGGTTCAGGGGGATGTTTACTGGCTTCTACTAGACTACAGTAGAAGGGCCCGGTCGGGAGCTATAGCAACTAGTCGGGCACCCTTTTATCATGAAAAAGTAAAAGGTCTGCAGTAAAGTGCCCTTTAAAGGAACTGATCCCAAACCCAAAAGAAAAAAGGGGATTCCCAGAATGGGTTTAAAGGATGTTTTTAAAGGGGACACATTGAAAAGTAACTTTTTTTTTGCAAGATTTTTAAACAAAAAAAGCAATCCTTTTTGTAAGAAAACCCCTTTAAAACGGCTTCAAAAACCCAGGTGAATATTTAAGTTAATCTTTTTAAATTTTAAAAAAAAAACTTCTTTTATCGGGTCCTTGCCCCGAAACAGCCCAGGACAATGCAAAAATAATGAAAGAAAAAATCTCGCTCACCAGTTTTAGGTGTTCTCAGGTTATCTCTCACTCTCACCATATATACGCAACAGAGTAAGTAACTCCAATCCAACAAAGAGAAAATGAATTTTTTCCAGTTTTAATCAAAATTCAAAGTGTACAAAAAGTGCTCATGCGTTTAAATTTCTGTATGTTTTAGTAAAACCCTTGAACAATAAAAAATCATTTTTAAAAATTTTTATATTTTTGCCTTTAAACCCAGTATTGAAATACACTTTTTTATTATTTTTTTTGAAAAAATTCCCAACAGATCTTTACAGTGTTATCCAGTATTACTGCCACTGTTAAGATTTTAAGTGTTAGTTTGTGATGTATTGATCACATCTTTAAAGGGTTTTTTTTTTTTGGTGGATAATTTTAACAAATAGTGGTTATCATTGTCATTGTATTCTAAGACTAAACATGTGTATATGGACAGAATCTTTTTTTTTTTTTTTTAATATCATGTTCATTTTTTACTCCATGCCTTCTAAGAGCCATAACTTTTTTCTGTCCATTTTCATAGACCTAAGAGGGCTTGTTTTTTGCAGGCCCTAAAAAGATTTTTTTAATTTTTGGCCTTTGGGCCCAGACCTTTAAAACATACTAGAAAAAAACTAAAAATTTCATGTCGGGTTTGGCAAGAAAAAAAAATTAAATTTAAACTTTTTTTTGGTGAGGGTTTTTTTTTTTTTATGGAGTTTACAGTTTTGTATAATTGATGTTTTCTATATTCTTCAGTACAGTATGATTCCACATAGTGATACCAAATGTGTAGCGTTTTCACTATGTTTTAGTCATTTTAAAATAATGAAAACATTCTCTATTTTTAAAATTTGCTGCAACACCAGTAACACTTTTGTTTTTACATTTATGGACCTGGGTGAGGGCTCTTTTGTTTTTGTGGGCTGAAGCTTAGCTCTTATTGGTACCATTCTGCGATACGTATGGTTTCTAATTACTTTTTATTCCAGTTTTTAGGAGATGTAAATGCCCCAAATTTTGGTTGTGGGGGGGGAAAAAAAGAGGGAAAAAATTTCCCTCATTCATTTAGACCCCGCAGCTGTGATCACCATGTTCTCTAGAGGATTAAATAGTGGGGAATCGGAGCCTCTAAAAATCCCTTTTTGATGGGTGGCAGCTGTGAGTTGTAATTAACAGCTGGCACCTGCCGTGGATAGAGTGGGTTCGGTACCCCCTTAGCAACAATAGGACTTACCCATACATCTATGGGTTGCTAAGGGGTTTAAAGGGAATGCCTGATAAATTTTTTTTTTTTTTTTTCTGGGCTGGAACTGTTATTAAGTTTTTGTTTACCCCCGGTAAAAGGAATTGGGGGAACCCAATTCATAAGTTGAGAATTGGTAAGCATTTTTTATTTTTTTACTATAACCTCCTTACCTGAGGAAGGACTCAGTCCAAGTCTGAAACACTGATGTTTTATGCCTAAACACACATGAAGTCTTAACTCAAATTTGTAAAATTCTCTCATGAAGCAATGGAATAAGATGCACTTTTTGGTTTTACTATTATACAAAATATCAGGTCCAGTTTGGTCCACTAAGCAGGATTCACAGCAGTAAACCCTACTTAGACAGTTTTGCAAGTGTTGCGTACAGGTAACTGCATCAGAATTAAGTATATTTTCATTGTTTTACTTGAGTCCTTATAGTTCCGTCTTGTGCTCGTCTTCTTTTTTCTTTCTACATCCTGTATTAACTTAAATGTTAGTGGTATGTTCTATAACAAAAAAAACTCCCCTTAATTTTTTTAATCCCAAAGGGTTTTAAAAAAAAATGTAATTGGTTGCAATGGGAAAAAACAAAAAGTTTTCTTGTTTTAAAAGAAATTCAAAAAGGGAAATTTTTTGGAAAATTTAAGGACAACAAAATTTTGCTTTACAGCAGGTTTCTGTTGAAATTTTAGCATTCAATATTTCCATGTAAAACCCAAACATTGTAAAAAACCTACCTGTACTGCCCCTCCATCAATTTCATACACCATTAACAGGAAAAAAAGAAATATGTTATGTAAACAGTGCCTCCTTTTAAAAAAATAAAAAACAAAAAACTTTTTGTATTACAACCAATTTTTTTCTTTTTCAGAACTGGTACTTCTAAATTAAGATTTCTGCCATGGAGCCACCATGAATTTAAAATAGTTTTTATTTGTCCCCCAAAAATACTTGTTTTTTCTTTGTGGGAGTCCTGCAGCAGAAATGCACCCTGTAGTTTAAAAAAATGCCCCGCCCTTTCGTTTTAAAAAAAAATAAAATTGACCAAAACAAAAAACTCTGAAAAGGGTCCGGGAAAAACGCATCACAAAAATGCATGTTTAAAAAAACAAACTTGAAAGCTGAGGGCGCAATGGGAAATCACAAATGCACAACGTTTTTGATGCGTGTTTTGTTCCGTTAAGGGTCCGAAACACGGATCCAAGCATGCATTTAAAAACATATCCAAAAACTTATATGTGAACATACCCTAAATCTCCAAGATTGGGTTACCTTTGTAAACAGAAATGCATGCCAAAAGGAATTTTTGATTGTTTTCCCAGGGGTTTTTGCATATTTTCCCAAAATGCCTTTTTTTTTGGGACAAACAAAGGGGTATGTTTAGCTTCACTTGTTTACATTTTCAAGAAAAAAAGTTCAAAACGTTTTTTTGCTAGGCGCCAATTTAGCTCTGCAGTGCTTTGGGAGCATTATATCTTAGAAACTTCAGGAAGCAAGTTTGTTAACCTTTCAGATATTTTACAGGAATTCAAGCAAAGTGAATGGTAAATTTAAAAAAAATCACTTTTAATCTAAAAAAAAGATATTCAATTTTAATCCATTTTTTTTAAACAGCAAGTGTTAGCAGAAAATGCATCTTAATAATATTCTGATTTTGCAGGTTTTACAAATCAAAACCAGGTTCAGGGAAAAAAAGGGTTCAGGGGTTAATTATTAGAATTTTTGTCGGAAAAAATTTTAAAGGTTTTTTAGAGGGGCCCTTAAGGGCCCGTTCACATTTCATTTTTGGTTTCCCTTTTGGATCCTTTTTTGGGTCCCGAAAAACGCAATTTCCCCCAAAAGGTTTCCCGATCGGGTCCAACATGTATTGTGTGTTTGGATATTTTTGGAATGAGGTGGGGCCCCCGGGGCCCTAATTTGGGGTTTAAAATGGGGTTTTTTTGGGGTTTTTCAGAACAAGAAAAATTGAAATGTCAAAATTCCTTTTTAACGGATCTGAAAGACGGATCCAAAAGAAACCCTTTAGACCCAAATTTGGCGATCATCGTGGGGAACTCCGATGCGTGTTTTCTTTTTAAAAGAATTTAAATCACATTGCTATTTATTAGTTTGGGTTTGGGTTCCTTTGGGGTCTGACAGAAAATCCAAAAAAAAAAAGCATCTAAAAAACGTTTTTTACACGGACTCCACTCTGTTTTGAACATTCCCCCTTTAAATTTTCCGGAAAAAAATACCCTTTAAATTTCCGGAACTTTTAATTTCACCACCAAAAGACTCTATTTTAAATGTATGTTGAGTGGAAAAAATACCCCATTCAAGTGGGTGTGGAAACCGCGGAAACACCACCGCTATTGTTCTGAAGGGTTAAAGTTTGGGGGTATGAAGGCTGCACAAAAGGGGAACGAAAATGCCTTTCAGTGGGGTCTAGGGCTACCAGGGTAGGGCTAAAAATTACGGGGGTTTGGAACCCTTTTTTTTGTCTTTAGGGTTCCAGTTTGGAAAAAAAATGGTCACTGCACCTCTGCTGACAAAGTTGCACAAGCAGAAAAAGTTTTAATTTTCATTGCAGTAACAGACCTCTGATTAGCAAATTACTTTCTCCGATAATAACATTTTCTGCTTCATCGAATGGATGGATGTTGGCGTGTCAGGTGAAAAATAGAGAACAAACACTGCTGGAAGAACACAAGCTGTTGGTGATAACATTATGGCCTGGGGAATGTTTTCATGGCACTTTGAAACTCTCTGCAAATTTAAGTATGAGTCCATCCTTGCAGATCACTAAACTAAAAGTTTGTAACCTCTTCCTTAATAAACCGCATGTATTGGAGTGTATACTAAGGCGCCTTCTTCTCTGTCTTGTGAGAGCTCAAACTATTCAGATTCTATCCATTTTGCAATTGGTTTGCAATGTATGCCTTAGTCATCAATTATCACTTTATTGTGCTTTTCTTCAGCATCCCATAAAAAAAGTATGCATGTATGCTCTATAACATAAGTATATTATAGAACAAATCTCTGGGTTCAATGATCAGCAGGTTAAGAAACAGTTAACACAAAGAGAGGTTTATTGGCTCTTAACGTTGGACATGTTGACCCCTAAAGGGTTAAACGAAGAGTGTTATTTTAATGTGTTTCTATGATCCTTTTTAGAAGTTTCATCTAATTTTTCTAATGTAGGATCAGCTGTAATGGGAAATGTTGTATTTTGCTATGGTTTTAAAGAATTATAAGATTGCTTGTTTAAACAGCAGAGAGTATGCAGTTAAAAAGTGGATAGGCGAACTAATGCACATGCTTGAGAAAGGGGAGGACCTCGAAACGTCACAGAGCTGCACACACCTGGTCGGGCTATGCGAGCTGCGGACTAAAGAGATCCAAGTTGGACTGATACTCCAGGATCGGAGATAAACCGCAAATTAAAAAGTTTTTAGACTTTGTTTATATACTTATGTTATATAACATACACGCATGCTTTTTATGGGATGCTGAAGAAAAGCACAATAAAGTGAGAATTGATGAATAAGTCATACATTGCAAATCATTGCATATGGGAGTGAATCTGAATTGTTTGATCCATCCTTGCAGATCACATACACCTCTACCTCCCGATTGTCTTGCCTGGGGCATATGGAATCTTCCAGCAAGGCAATGTGAAATGTCACACAGTTAGAAATGACAGACATTGGAAGAGCATGACCAAGACATCTAAATACTACCATGTCCCCCTAATTCCCCAGGCTTGAACTCAACTGATCTGTGTGACCATGTCGATTGTTGTGTTTTCTCTATGGAGACTTCAAGGGCTAGGCTGACGAGAAGGCAGATGTATGTCTGTCTAGGGCTCCTAACTTATCAGTAAGGGGGCACAGAGATAAATGTTGACTCAGGAGTTTATGAATATGTAATAAATGTCTGGTTTTCTCAATATGTATATCCTCTGTAGTGTAAAGTGCTGAGAAATATGTTGGTGCAATATAAATAAAGATTATCATCTAAACTAGTGATTACTCAAAACATTTTTTATTTCAGGTTTTTGGAGGTATATTTATTTACAGTATATTGCACCAAAACTCCTGTTAATGGTTTTTAGTGTTTTCTTCAATTAAAATGAACCAATCAAAAGCCATATTTACAACTTTAAAAGCTCCTATCTGTTTAGACCTAATTGTACAGTATAATCATTCATTGTTTACCAGCTCTAATGATCTGCAGTCATTGAATTAAAACCTTACACATCACACAGGCAGAAAACAGTCTGTATCAGGCTAAAGGTGCTTTCACATTGTGCAGTTTTGGGGCATTTTTAGTGTGTTTTTTTCCCTTGCAATTGTAAGTTGTGCTCTGTACTCCTCTCTCCCACCCCTCTCCGACCATTGTGTTTTGCATCCTAGTGCTAACGCAAAATACAACCCCACATATCACACTACAGTATATCTCCCTCAGCAACACCCATCATCTCATAGACTTCCCACACCCACCCCCTATCACCTTATAAACTCCCCATAACCTCCACCTATCACTGAATAGACCCCTCACCTCCACCTATCAGCTCATATCCTCTCCACCTCTTACCCCATAGCCCCCACACCTCCACCTATCACTCTCCTCCACCTATCACCCCATAACCTTCCCAAGCCATGTCGAGGTTGTACAGAGGTGAGCACAGGTAGGGAAGTGCTGTAAAATTTTGAATTGCAAGATGTTTGTGTGGTACATTTTGCAGGGATGAGTTGCGGCCGGGAGAAGGCATCAGGGTGGTCTGGACAGGATGCCGAAGAAAAAGGAAAGAGAACAACTCCTTTTATATAAGATGTCTCTGGCTAGTCCCTAGATGTAACTGCACTGTAATCACTTAAACGTCTGCAGTGCCTGTGAACATTGCTATCTACCACTATATGATCACTATGCCCATAATGCCCTCTGTCTGCCTCCAATCACTTTTACAATGGGCATGTGTACATCTGAACTAATCTATGGAGTAATGTAAGAAAATGACCTGCACTAATTAATCATGTTTTCTCTTGCATCACCTAAATGACCAAATATGTGTGGTACTTAATGGTTGGTGGAAGCAGCGTGATGCTCTGGGCAATGTTCTGTTGAGAAGCCTTAGATCATGCCATCATAGCAAAAATATTTTCTACTGGCAATGGCAGGACACTGTAGTGCCTTAATGGTTCAAAGCTGTTTTGGCTGCAAAAAGGGGCTTTCACAATACTAGGCAGGTGGATGTAATGTTATTATTGGTGCATATTTTACTCTTTAACCTTGTACATATTTTTTTTTATTTATCAGAGATAGGGACACAAGTACTTTGAGTGATACGTATGAATTGGACTGTGCCAGTCATTAGCACAGTGACCTGTGTGCCGCCGTGCAAAACTATGGCGATCCCAAAAGCTAAGTGTGTGACCCCAAGGACAGCAAAAAATTACATTATATATATATATAAAGCAGATTCGCTCAGAGAAAAGAGCGTGGATCCGGCACGCTTCGGAGGAAAAATATTTAAACCCTTGCAGGAGTATGTAAAAATTCCACTTTCTTTATTAATAAAAACACAATAGATATGACCCACCGTGCATCTAAAAATAATAAGCAGAATAGTACAGTACTTGACGTGTTTCGCGCGGTATACCCGCGCTTCCTCAGAAGTATCAAATAACTCTGTATAACCGCTGTTTAAATAGATGGATTCTAACGGTTATCGTCTAATTGATGTAACTTAGAGAGTCTCTGATATGTTAACTTCCCATTTCGGACATTCCCGATGCAAAGAGTGCCAGATTGAGACAGACACTTGTTATTCACTTGAACAATGTCAATCAAAATGAAAGTCCCGGACGTTGGTTTAAGAGACAGCGTGAATGGAGGACGAACTTTAACGTTTAACATATACATATATAGCTATTTCTATCTTATAAATATCTCTAAAAGTGTACGAAAAGGAAACATTTTTTATATAACAAGCCTTGTTACATGGATACTTTTATACTTAGAAACAAAAGACTAGAGTGTATTAGAGTTAACCCATCACCGCACATTTAAATAGTTCTTTTTTTTTTCTTTTTTTTATATATATGAAAATGCTCGTGCATTGTAAACACTGCCTCCACTTCACATCACTCCTTTCTAAACGGAACCAGTATGTACTTGTCCACTAAATTTGCATATTGTGTGTATATTTGATACACTGATCCTACACTTTGTATATATTTAGTGTTAAAGGTGCTGACACTTATGCTTACTAAATGTTTTGCACAGGAACGCTGCCCATCACGAACAGGGACCGGCGCGGTACAGAACCCGGCTAACCTGTGAGTAGTGTTATCCTTACAGCTTATATGTAAAAAAGATTTTCCTTTTATATAGGTATTAATAATAATACATTATGGTCTATGAAATAAATTAAAAATAAAATGGCAAAGGATTGAAAAGATTATCATTGTTATTCCAAAGTATTCTAAATATTTGGACACAATGTGGCCATTTTTTCACTGTATTAAAACTTAATATGGCTATTTGTTTTGCTGTCTTTAAGATTGTTAGTTTCACAACAGAGTCAACTTCGATTACATACCAGAATACGTTTCCATGATATCATTTAACCCTTTTGGATGTAGGGTTTGTAAAAGATGGATCCAATATAGCTCCTTCTTTTGAAGAGTTTGGAACCGGTCACTATGTTCTGCCGGTATCATCTCTACTGGGGTGATTTTAAATACTGTGAAATCCTGCTTATGTGTCTTGGTACAATGTCGTGCCACACTTTGGAGTAGATCCCCTCTCTTCATGCATGCTCTATGCCCATTCAAACGTACATGGAGTGGGCATGTGGTTCTGCCCACATACTGTATGGAGCAGACACATTCAATTACATATATCACGTACATGCTCTTACAGTTTAATCAATGTTTTATTTTATATGATTTTTTCGTTACTGTTGATGTTATCATTTTTGTTGTCTCGAGGCTGCGACAGCACTTGCATTGTGGGGGTCCACAGGGTGTACTACCTGTATAATCCGTTTTACTGGAATTGATTTGATGTTTCTAATTCGACTAGGAGCTATTAACCCTTTAATGTTTGGTGGTCTTCTAAAGATTAAATGGGGGTTATTTGGTACTATTGGGGTCAAATAAGGATCTTGTTTCAAGAGGTGCCAATGTTTTTCTAAAGTTGCTTTAATTTTGGGATGCGATGAGTTGTAGCATGTGATAAGAGAAAAACATGTTTTTTCAGACTTGTCACTGTTCTTTTGTTTATTTGTCTTTGGGTTAGTGATTTTGACTTTTCTATAGCGTCTTCTAATAACTGTTTATGGTAGTGTTTTTCTTCAAATCTGTTTTTAGGAAATCTACTTGTTTATTAAAATCTGCATCATCTGAACAATTTTTTGTTAACCTTTTTAACTGGCCATAGGGAATATTAGATAGCCAAGGTCTATGATGTGCACTGTAAAAGTCTATATATGTGTTACTGGCAACTGTTTTAAAGTGTGTTTCAGTGATTATAGCATTATTTCTTACTGATATTAAAAGGTCTAGAAATTAAATTTTTTGTGAGTTCATATTGGCAGTAAAACTAATACCCCATACGTTATTATTAATATGGTTAATAAAATCATTAGCACTTTCTTTTGGACCTGACCAAATCATAAACAGGTCCTCTATGTAACGTTTGTAAATGACCATATATTTAGTACAAAGTTCATAGTTATAGATGTGTTGGTCTTCAAATTGGCCCATGAACAAATTGGCAAAAGCAGGCGCCACTCTTGTCCCCATGGCAGTTCCCTTTATTTGTTTATAGATGTCCCCTTCATAGGTGAAAAAATTGTTCTCCAGGATTAGTTTGAGTCTCTTGATAAGAAAATCTTTTTTTGCAGATAGTATTGTGTTGTCTTTTTTAAGTGTCTTATAAACACATTCTACTGTAGACCTAAGACTCTAAGAGAATGACGACTTTATTTAATACACTAGAGAAAAAATTTAGAAATTATGTTTTTGGAGATGTATCTAGAGATAGATATGATCCCCAAAGGTTTAAGTATCTTTTTTCCTCCAACCTTTACTGATGATACCGCCTTTGTTAAAGGGTGGAATAATATCCTGT
This sequence comes from Phyllomedusa bahiana, assembly GCA_025379985.1. Lineage (NCBI taxonomy): Eukaryota > Metazoa > Chordata > Amphibia > Anura > Hylidae > Phyllomedusa > Phyllomedusa bahiana. The sequence goes on from JAODAL010045348.1 coordinate 31,189, forward strand.
CCTCTTGGTCAAAAAATTTAATGAATCTATTGATAGATAAACGAAAAAATCTAATTAATGATTAGTGTTGAGCGATTTTTATCGACAAAGTTGAAATCGGCAAGGTTTTTATGGTGATCGAAATTTCCAGATCATGCGATAATTAAGGTTAAAATCTGAGCATCATCTATTAAGATCGCGCCTTTTTCGGCGCTTCCTGTAATTTTGGCGGCCAGGAAATGAGATTACAGAATAGAGCAGGGTGAGATGTGTGTGCGACGTCATGACTGGGATGTGTATGGTTGCGATTGGCTGGAAAAATCACATGACCTCGTTTTACATAGAACAGAGTTTCCTGTTTCAGCCTCAGTGTCTCTCAGCGTCTCATAGGGATAGGACCTGCGCTCTGCCTGTGGCCAAACAGCTCAGCGAAATTAGTCTATTTCTGCACAGAGAAACCTCTACTATTAGCTGTGATCCTTCCAATTTAGTTAGATTAGAGATTTGAAGATTTTATGTAGTTAGCTAGAGAATTTTAAAGCAGCATCTACCGCTGTAAATTCACGGCGGTGGGAGCGGGGGAGGATGGCCCGCGGCCGAACACAGACAAGCTCTATCTATAAAGAACACTGGATAAAGTTCACCAAGACTTAGTGTAGACATTGTAGTGGAATATCTTTATTATTAACAGTTTGCTATTGAAATATTTCCTGGATATTGGGCAGCCTGAACTTATATTGGATACACATAATTTCTAGTAACTGCAGGTGTCTTTGTTAGCTGCAAAACTCCACTTTTATTATCAGTATACTTTCAGATAGGTGTTCATTTTCAATTTTAAACCCTTAC
>JAODAL010045349.1:0-32016 GCA_025379985.1 Phyllomedusa bahiana
TCAGGTTTTGCTTTCCAAAAAAAAGGAGGGGAGGTCAAAAAGGGGGGGGGTACTGAAAACGGGTGGCGCCGCGCTCCGGTCCACGGACCGCGGTCGCCCCCGAGCCCCCGCGGGCGGCCCCCCCGGCCCGGGGACGGGTGCCCCCGCGGGCCCACTGTCCCCCGTGTTTGGCATCCTTTCCCGTCTCCCCCCTGCCCGCCTCCGTTCGCTCCGCCCCCGGGGGCGGGGGCCCCGGGGGAATGCCCCTTTGGGGGGGGCCCCCCCTACCGGCCCCCGTGGCGGTAGTTAAAGGGGGTTGGTTTTAAAGGGGTCAGTTGGGGCCGGTTTTGGTTTTGGGGGCCGGACGCTGTTCTCTTTTTTTGTGGTAACCCCCTTCCCCCGCTGGACTTTTTTTGCCCCGTGCCTTTTGAGAAAGCGTTTTTTTTGTTAGTCCCTTTTTCCCCCTTTTACCGTGTACCAGCCTTTGCTACTTTTCTTTCGTTTTTTGGGGGGGAACCTCGGGCCGCCTCCCTGACCTTATCGCCTGTCCTCGACCACAAACCCTTTTGCCGCCGGGCCCTGCCAATACGGGCCCTCCCCAAACCAAAACGACTTTTGGGAAATTACGTTTTTGTACCTCGTGAATTTCGGCTCCCGCCGCAAAAAATTCCGCCCCAGGGGGGGGGCGACCTGGTAGCCCCCAAACCCGCAGCAAGTCCCCCCCGGGCTTTGCGGCGGGCTCGGGTGAAAAGGGGGCTATTAGTTTTCCTTTCCCCTGGCGGGCTTAGCTTTCTGCCTGGGGGGTGGTCCTGGGGACCCAAATTCCCAAAGGTCCGTTACTTAATTTTTATCTCCCCCTTGCTCTGCTCTTCACATTAGTGTCCCCCTGCATTGCTGGGGAGGGATGGGGAAAGCCGCAAACCCCAAACCCATCTTTCAAAGCTCCGCCCCTTTTTCCAGCAGTGCCCAGAATGTTCTGCAGGTGCCGGATGAGAAGAAAGGGGCACAGGCCCTTGAGGAGGAAGGATTAGAGTAAAAAAGGGGGGTTTAAAGTGGGGTAAAAGGGGTTTTGGGAGTGGGGGAGGGAGGAAAAATTTTGGGGTCCCGGGAATTAGAGTGAAGAGGGGGGTTAGAGGGGGAAAAGGGAATTTAGGGGTGAGGGAAAGGGGGGGTTTGACTGTGAGATAGGGGTTTTGAGGGGGGGAGGGAGAGTTAGACTGTGGAGGGGGGGGTTAGACTGTGAGAAGGGAATTGGGGGGAGGGAATTACAGGGGGGGTTAGTGGGGGGAGGAGGATTAGAGGGGAGAAGGGGGTAGAGTGGGGAAAGGGGTTTTGGAGGGGAGGGGGGGGTTTTTAGAGGGGGAAAGAGGGCTAAATTTGGGTTTAAAGAAAGGGGAAGAGTGGGGTGGGGGTTAGAGGAGAGGGGGGGGTTAAACATGGGGTGGGGGGGTTTTTTTTTTTAGTTGGAGGGTGAGGGAGGGGATTTTTTAGGTTCAAGGTGAAAATATGGGTCCCCAGGGGGGGTTGGAACTTTTAAAAGAGTAGGGGTTTGGTGGTGGAGTAATGGGCACACGCTTTCAATTGTAAAAAAGCGGGTGATGCCCGTCCCCATAGGTTCCCCCCCAACTTTTCTAAGATGGGAAAAATGGGGTGCCCCCCAGTAGGGGATGGGCCCTCATCCAACTTTCCTGGATGCTGGTTTGGCCCTTATCGAGCCCCCTAAAAATGCTGGGAAATTTGCCCCAACCCCCACAAGTCTTTCCTTATGTTTGGGAAAGACTAAATTTTCCCCTAGGGGGGTTTGGGGAAATCCCCTTTGCTTTCCTGAAATTGAAGTTACCCTGCCTATGAATGTGTATTTGGTAATATTTGTTTATTTATTTTACGGGTTTCCCCTCTCAAAAAGGGTGTGAAAGAGGGCTGGGGGGGTTGGGGAGTGTTTATTTAAATAAAGTTTTTTTTTTTAAATTTTGTGTTTTTTTTTCCCTTTTAAAATTTCCAGTAAAAAATAATTTAAGTGTATGACGGGACGTTTTCCTTTACTATCGTCAGGCTTGGTGTTCAACCAGAGGTGGGTTTTTTTCCCCCCAAGGTTACACAACCCTGTGTCATAAAACCCCAGTCCCCAAACACCCGGGGGGTACGGGGAAAAACCCCGGAAACCCTCAGAAGGGCCCTCTGGGGATGGTGCACTTTTTGGGGGCGTGTGGGAAGTTTTTTTTAAAAGGGGGGAAAGGGGCCAGTATCCATGGATTTTTCCTTTTCTGTATGTATCAGGCTGCAGCTTTTCGGTTTTCCCCGGGGGACGGGTTTTATAGAAATTGGGGGGGGGGAAAATGTATTTATTTAGTTGGTTTAAGTGCCAAGGTGTTTTTGTTGTTTTAAAGTCCAGTCTGATTAAAGAAATTTTTACTACTCCCATTTTAAAATTGGATAAGGCTAAGGTTTTCGGCTTCATGGGGGCACAAAAATGGAAAGGGATAAAAAAATTTGCTAAAAAAACAGGTCTGGGGTTTCGGGATGGGGGATGGTTTTTTTGTTCACTTCTCAGCACATTGTGTAGATTATTATTTACTTCAGTGTAGTGTGTATCTCTACTTTTAGGTGACACAGTGTGATGCTTTGATTTTAAGGTACAGCTGTGGTGTTTTTTTTCAGGGGCACAGGTTTTGGCAAATTTAAACAAATTTGTCTTAGTTTTGGGGCTGAGGCAAAAATTTCAAAGATTTGGGTGTAGCTGGAAAAAATCCTTTAAAAATCTGTCCGATGGAAAGAAAAAAAATGGCACTAACCAGAAAAATGTCACTAATAAGAAGATAATATCTGGCACTTTTCTAATTCATGAATCAACAACTTTCGGTACACCTTTACTGTTGCATAGGTTATGTGGGGAATTTTAGTTTCAGGGAATAACCTAAATTAGTATTTTTAACAATTAAAAATGCCCTAGACACTGAGTTTAAATATGCCCTTGTTAAAGGCACATTTATCAGCATCATTTGTTCATTTCTAAGAAATTGTATTAGTAATTGGTTAGTGTAAACTAAGAGAAAGATCAATGACAAACCTCTTGTTTTCACTGATCAGCAATTATGAAGCCATAAAAATAATAGCGGTGGTAGGACTGATGAATGTAAGTTCCTCTCCATGACATTTACAATTGCCATTTCTGTCTGGCACATAGCCAGGTCCTGGTGGTTAGCAATCAGGACTGTGTTCCTCATGACACATGCTCTATTGGGAAATATAGGCCACACTATGTGGATCAGAATCTGGAATCTGAATGAAAAAAATAGTCCTGACTTTTTTTATAAATACAGTAACAAAAATTTTACCATACAACATACAACTATACTGTGACTAAATAAAACTACCATAAAGGGACTAGATAATACTATTATAGTGTGACACCATCATACCGTGACTGGATAATACTACTATACTGTAACTGGATAAAACTACCATAGAGAGATAGTAAAACACTATTATACTGTGACTCAATAAAATTACAATAGAGTGACGAGATAACCCCATAATACCTTTCCTGGATAACATCCAAGGGATATTTACAAACAGCACAGTGCAGTCAAGGAATGCTACACACATGTAATTATAAAGTACAAGGGGTTGGCTCAATCCAACTCTCCTCACCTAACCCTAATGTGTCCAGTGTGTTCTCTGATTGCATAGTCAGATGGCCTTTTTTTGTCTACTATACTGCTAATGAAGACCTGTCCCCATACTATGCTGCTAATATAGGTGAAAGCATACGTGTCCCTATAATATGCTGCTAATATAGATGAAAGCATACAGGTCCCCATGCTAATCTGCTATAACATGTGACAGTGGATTGGTCCCCATACTATGCTGTTACATAGGGTAACATAGTCTAATGACAAATTTGTTTTGAATAGTTTTGATCGAACGGTTCTAGAAAAGTTAAGTTCTAGAAAAGTTAAGTTCTAGTAGAACTTCTCAAATTTGTAGAACTTGAACCAAACCGAACATTTTACTGTTCGTTCCAGTAAAGTTCTTGTCACGTCAAGGGAGGTGCAGTGAGCCCTAACTGGAACCCAGCCCACTGTCCCTGCCTGCTTGACGTGCTGCCCTAGGCGGCAGACGGCAACTGGGCGACAGTCACTGCTCTGCTAGAGTGCGGGGGGCCGTCAGGAGGAAGAATACTCAGACAGTCCGGGTCAATATCAAATAGGAACGCCAAAGCCACAAATCAGAACCAGAGGGATAAACGTAAACAAGCCGAGGTCAAACACGAACGGGAGCGAGGTACAAAATCAGGAGACAAGCCGGGGTCAGGAGAACAGGCCGAGGTCAGGTATACGGATAAGCAAAACACACTATAAAGAACAAGTATCACAAGGTAGCCAGGAATATCACAGGTGCTGCACTCAGCCTTCAGGGAGTTTAAATGGGATTCCCGGATACCGCCCCTGCAGCTGATTGGAGGGGCCTCCTCGTCCTTCCATTGGCTGGTGTGACACTCCCCCTGTCAGGAGTGGCTGGGCATCTGTCACTCACAGAGCTGTCAGCAGCAAGTGTATCAGGGTGGGGTTGCGAATCAGCTGCTGCAGCCTGTTGATCCCTGCAGCCTGAGCACAGCCTAGCCCTGACAGTTCTAGTTCTAGTTTGAAATGTTATTTTCTCTTTCTGCACTTTTGGCGGCCATCCAATCAGTGCAGAACACAGAGAAGTGTCAAAAACATCATCGCTGAGGTGTAGGGCTCTCATTGGCTGCTAAAATTACATGCCCATGTTACATATAGTTCACTGTATTGCCTTGTGAATGCCATTTTCAGGTCACTCTCTGTACTGTACAGATTGCTCTTAGTTAGTTAGATAGATATTTTGACGGTATAGATATTTTGAAGTTTGAAAGCCAGTGCGGTTTACTAAGCAAATTATTCCATGAGAAGCTGCGGAGATCGCAATAGTCAGTCCCCTAATTGGAGAACAGGAGATCTTAAAAATGCAAAGGAGAGTTGTTCCTCCACATGAGCACATCATTAGAAGGTGAGCAACAATATTTCCATTTGTATTAAGGAATGCACCACCTGGGACAATATACGAGGGAGAGCTTGCACCTGTTGCTTATTTTTGCATAAATACCTTACTTTGACAGAGCCAGCCAATGGCATATGGCTGCTACAGGCTACAGTCTGTAATTACATCTGGCAGCAGCAGACACCCTGACAGGGAGAACTGGGGGAATGCTTGACAGTTGTACACTGTCTTCTGACTGGTAGAGCAGCAGATAAAAACAGTCATTTCAACAAGTAATTTACACTTTGCACTACAAGAAAAGAAAAGGTGAAGAACTGGTCATCTTGCTCTCTCCCTGCAGTATACTGGTGTCTGACTGCAGGAGATGTAAAATCCTATCTCCCTAAAAGGGGGTTTACCTGTCTACCTACTTTTGTTGCCAGCAGTTTAGACATTAGCTGTGTGTTATTTTGAGGGCACACCAAATTTACACTGGTAGACCCCAATTAGCCAGGTAGGTTGCTCCCCATTGGATATCTATATCCACTGTAATGGGGTGCCTATATATGTATATACATAGGCACCCCATTAGGTAGTTATATAGCCCTCCTTAAGGAGTTAGATTTATAGGTCCCCTAATAGGTAGGTATTTAGGTCTCCTATGGGGTAGCTAGGTACAGGGGCAACCTACTAGGTAGGAATGTATCTAGGCCCCCCACTTAGTAGGTAATTATATAGGTATAAAGGCCCCCCACTAGGTAAATAAGAGAACCCCAGTAGGTAGGCATATAGGCCACTAGTAGGTAGATACATAGGCCCACTGTAGGTAGGAATATATGCTCCCTATGGGTAGGTATATAGACCCCCAATAGGAAGGTATAAAGTCCCTCCAGTTAGTAGGTAGTTTCAGAGACCCCGCCTGAAGGTTGGGAGGTATGTATGCCCCCCTGTAGAAAGGTAGGTATATAGGCCCCCTGTAGACAAGTAGGTGTATAGGGCCCTGAAGGTAGATATAGAGGTCCCCTGTAGGTGGGTAGTTATATATGTCACCTTTAGGTAGATAGGTATATATATATATATATATATGTCCCATGTAGTTATATAGGTATATATGCAGCCTGTATTTAGGTAGGTATATCCTCCTTCTGACTAATTTAAAAAAAATAAATAAATAAAAGATACTCACCTCACCTTATTCGTCTGCTAAACAGCTCATGCAATGAGTTTTTGTCTGATGCGGACGCAGCTCCCAGTATCTTCTAATCCTAGGAAATGTAGCTGCGTAGAAAGCGTGATAACATTGTTATATCAGGTCGCCTGCCCCCACTTCCTATGGTAGGCTGTAGGCTATGCCTCCAGCCCACAGTAGTACAAAGTATTCAACTGTATGCCGAGGAGCTTGGTGCCCACCAGGGGGCCATTAATACTATTCCAAGCCAGCAGCAGGATGTGTTGGTCCTGGGGTCCACTGGAGGATCCTCTAGTCCTCCACTGAGCAAGTCTGACACTGTCTACTTGGGAGCTGTGTCAAGTGGGAATTGTTGGTGCCCAAAAAAAGCATCAGAATAAATTATAGTATGCCCGCAAATACCTAAACAAACACTGGGACTTGTGAAAGTACAAGTTATTGGTCAACAGTACCAGGACACATATTTGGCATAAGCCAAAGAGCATTTTACTAGAAGAACCTGATAGCAGCTACAAAGCCCATGGTTTTGGAGGTGGATGTTTTAGGTGCACTTGCATGTCTAAATTTGAATAAGTCAATGGGTGCAGATGGCATCCACCCTAGAGTTCTTACAGAACTCCAATTTGTGATTACTTCTGCTCTATTTTTGATAATTGGAGAACAACAAATGTTGTTTCCATCCACAAAAAGGGCAGTAATGTAGAGAAGAACCCAGTAATTATGCACCAGTTTGCTTAGTATCCATGGTAGTAAAAATAATGAGCACTCTTTTAAAGGAAAGGATAACTGACCTCCTAAAACCAACAATTTTTTGGACCAAAAACAGCATGGATTCACTGAGGGGAGATTATGTCAAACTAATTTCACTGATTTGTTTAAATATGTCACAAAAGTGTTGGATGAAAGTGGTGCTTTGGATATCGCCTAAATGGATTATAGCGACCTAGATACCATTCTATATAGAGCGCTCATAGATAAATTACTGAAAAATTTGACTTAATCTGTAGATAGTTTAGTGCATTTGTAGTTAGCGAAAGGACAGATAGTGTTGTTGTTAATTGTGTGGATTCTGAAGACACACTAATTACAGGTGGTGGTGGCTGTTTTTTTCAAAATGTTTGACACATAGAAGGAGGTTTGGTAGGAAAGGTGTTCCTGTTTGCTGAAACACAAAAGTGTACACAGTTAAGTGTTAGCAAGGACTACAGAAGAGAAGGATTTAGGGGTCCTGATTTCTGATATCTTTAAAATGAGTTAACAGTGCAGCCAGCTAGTAGAGAAAGCAAAGGGGACACATGGCTGCATAACTCAAGGTTAAACCAGCAGAAAGAGGGATTTTGTGACCATGCTGTGTACAGCTCTAGTGACACCATATCTGCAATATTGTGTTAGGTTCGGAAAATCAAATCTGCCAAAAGACATTGACAGAGTAGAACGGGTGTAAAGCTAGGCTACAAAAAATGGGGAAAGTCTCAAGCACACAATTTATCAAGATAGACTTAAAGAACTAGATTTTTACAACCTGGAGAAGAGAAGAATAGGGGACATGATTAAAACTTTTAAAGGTGTTGTCAAGTTTCTTTCAAAATTAACCACTAAGGGCCACATGTATGAATCCCGACGGGTCGGGGCGCACCTTTCCGCTAGTTTTCCGGCGGAATCTGCGCCTGATATATGTCGGGGCCGGGGCGCGCTCATACATACAATGTAAAGTCCGCCGCGCCTCGCCTGTGCTTTAGGCGCAGTGCGGGTCCGAAGCGCAGTGTGGGGCTGCGCCAGGATTCGGCCCCGGAGGTAGTGCCTCATACATCGGGGAAAAGTCCGCGCGCCTCGTTTTTTGTTGGGGGGGCACAGTGCGGGACATGGGTGCAGTGGGGACTTGGCGCCGGCGGGGTGCGCCAAAAACTTTCCCAAATGCGAGACAGGCTTGACCCGGCGAGAAATCATTCCAGGTCGGTGCGGTATAAATAAAATTCCCCTTTTAAAAAGGCGTTCAAATTTCAGGAAAAGAGCGAAACCAAAAAATAAAAAAACATAAAACAAAATCACTTTAAACATCAAATTTTCAAAATTGGGATTTTGGAAAGGGGAAATACAGTAATTCAAAATCAAAAAGCTTTCTGATTGGTCGCTAAACCGGCCAACAGAATAGGAGCGCAGTGAACCATTAAAAATAGGGGAAGTTTAAGACCAATCAGAATCCACGGCGGGATAGTTAAAAAATACAGTAAAAATGCTAAAAAAGAGTTTGGGTTAACTACCGGGACTTGGCTAGCTCCCAATCAGAATAGGAGCACAGAGACCCTTTTCTGCCTAGGGAATTATTGCCCAATCAGAATAGGAGCGACAAAGACCCATTCTGTCATGGAGAAGTTTAGACCAAATCAAAAATCCACGGGGGGATAATTCAAATACAGTAAAAACGAAAAGAGCTATTGGCTGAGCTAGCGGGGCTTGGGCTATCCCAGCCAATCAAGCGGGGGTTTTCCCATTATAGTTATGGAGAGATGAGCGCACGAAAATTCGGCACTCAGGCCGGGGGTTAAGTTTAATAAAAAAAATTTTTTTTTTTTTAAAGTAAAAACTTTTATCAGAAAAAGAGCCGAACCCTTTTTTTACAAAAAAAGCAAAAAAAACCCTGAAAAAACCCTTTTTTGTCGCCGGACGGCGCTACTGGGGAATTTTGCAATAGAGAGACGGGGGGGAAAAAAATTCATTTAATTAAAATTGTTTAAGCTTTTCCATTGGTGGGCAAAACCCAGCCAATCAGAATAGGAGCGACAATGTCCCATTCTAACCCTAGGGAGGAAAATTGACCAATCAGAATAGGAGCGCAATGTCCCTTTTAAACCCTATGGAGGAGAATTGACCAATCGAATAGGAGCGACAATGTCCCTTATAACCTATGGAGGAGAATTGACCAATCAGAATGGGAGCGACAGTCCATTATATCCTATGGAGAAAAATTCCCATCAATTAAAAGGGGGGACAGTTCAAAATACAGAAAAAAATGAGAAACAGCTGTTGGGTTTTAAAGGGGCGGGGGCTCGTCAGCTTAGCCAATCAGAGCCGAGCTCTTTTTTAAAGAGTTTATGGGGAAAAGAAATTCTGAGCGCGCTCTGTGTTGGTGTTAAAAGAGGCCCGTTTTTTGGGCCATGGGAGAGCAAGCGATGCTCTATGGGTTTTCTAATGCAATCTGAAATAAAACTGTACAGGGCCCGAAATCAAATTATAACACTACAGAAGTTGCCCCGAGTTTTTTTAAAATGAATAATAATGGGGGGGTAACGAAAAATAAATATTAAATCAAAAAATCATGTTTAATTTCTTTTTTTGTTACCCAAAGGATCAATAGTAGGGGTGCAACGAAAATAAAGAAAAAAACATGATTTTTTTTTTAAATATTTTTTTTTTTTCGTTACCTCCAAATTTTTTCATTCGTTTTAATACACATCGGGACCATTCGTATGTTTAATTTGATTTCAGCCATGTACAGTTTTTATTTCAGATTGCATTAGAAAACCCCATGGGAGCGTCGCTCGCTCTCCCATTGGTCCAAAAACGGCGCCTTTTTAAAACTTAGCCAATCACAAGCGGTCAGAATTTTTTTTAGAAATCTATGAGAAAAAGTCGCGCTCTGATTGGTAAAGGGGCGAGCCCCCCCCGCTTCAACCAATCAGCTCTTTTTTTGCTTTTTTTCTTATTTTAATGTCCCCCCCTTTTTAATATGATTGGTCAATTTTTTTTCCCATAGGTATAATGGGACTTTTTTCGCTCCTATTCTGATTTGGGCAATTCTCCTCCATGGTTAAACGGACGCGCTTATTTGATTGGTGGTTTATGCCGACCAATGAGAATAGCTTAAAAATTTGAATTACTGTATTTCCCGGGGTTTCTTATTTCAATTTTCCCATGTTTGGCCCCGGGCTCGGCGACAAACGCGTTGTTCGGGTTTTTAAGTTTATTTGTAAAAAAGGGTTCGGCCTTTTTCTGATAATGTTTGACACTTAAAAAAAATCATTTTTTGATTTAATATTCAGCCGCACGGCGCTGATGCCGGATTTCAGTGCGCCCCTCTCTCCATAGGACTATAATGGGAAGTGTTGGGGCCTCTGATTGGCTGGGTGCCATGCACCCGCTAGCTCAGCCCAATCAGCTCTTTTCGTTTTTTACTGTATTTTGAATTTTCCCGCCCTGGTTCTGATTGGTCTAAACTTCTCCATAGACTAGAATGGGTCTTTGTCGTCCTATTCTATTGGCCGAGTAGCCAAGCACCTCTAGTCAGCCATCAGTCTTTTCTTTTTTTACGTATTTTGAAATTTTCCCGCCCTGGATTTGATTGGTCAACCTTTCCCCTAGTTTTTAATGGTTTTACTGTCGCTCCCATTTGATTTGGGTGGTTTATGCCCACCAATGAGAATAGGTTTTTTTTTTTTAGAATTTTAATTACTGTTTTCCCGGAATTTTTTCCCAAATCATAATTCTTGATTTTTTCGCCGTTCTAGGTTTTGGAAAGTGTTTTTTTTTTTTTTATGTTTTTTTTACGTTCAGCTCTTTTTTGACACTGTTTTCCGCCTTTAAAAGGCGTTTTTTCGGGGAAACATACTCCTGTGCACGGGCGGAGGCAAAAATTTCGTCGCGATCTTGATCCGCTTCCTCGATGTTCCGTCCTGCTTCACTTTTCCTCGTGGGGATTTAGACCAAAAAAAACCCCGGTCTGCCTGTCGGAACTGCCCCAGCGCTGCACTGCGCCTCGCTTTGCCACCCCTCCCTCGTACATGCCCCGGATTTTTGAGCGCGCCCCGGTCCCGCCCCGGAAAGCCTACCCCCCGCCCCACCGCGCCCATGCCCGCCCCCTTTATGCGGGGCGCTGCTGAAAGGGCGAACATTGCGCCTAACACTGAATCCCCGTCCCAGGGGGGTTCGGGGGCCCGGGGGGCGCGTATATGCCCAAAAACAGGCGAAAAACCGTTCAACATGTCGCCCTAAGATACTGTTGCCCAATAAAATAAAATAAAAAATTATGCACATCTTCCTTCTCATCCCTATTCCAGTGCTGCCTCTCTCTGGTCTTCTGGGATGTCGCGCTGTGGCCATTGTCACTCTTGCATCACAGTTCAGAAGTGAACAGCTCCAAATGGTGATGTGACACATAACTATTTTAGCCCATCAGTGGCTGCAGCAGTGACGTACCATTTGGAATAAGACATTAAGAAAACAGAAGATCGGGAATTGAAATATACTGGAGAATCCCGTTCAATCAGTTAAAGGTTTAAATGTGGTTCATGTGTAAACTAAACAAGAAAGTACAAAAATGCAAAGGAATTAATATAAAGGTAAACTAAATGAACCAACTTGTAGAATGGTGGAAGAAATATTATGGTTTGGATCTTATTTACTACATCAAAGTCTGGGCAGCGCACCATCATATATTCAAGTATGAATTCTTGATTGCACCAGAGGGTGCTTGAGGATAATGTTAAACCATCTGTCATAAGAGTGTTTGGCCAAGTCATAATATTAACCTAAACCTACTAAAGAATGCCTAGAAAAATAAATTGAGGGCTGTTGAATAGTCAAGTCAAAACCAGGGATCGAAAACAAATTGGATCCCGTAGAAAAAAGTGTGTTCGTGCGTTTTTACAACCTAAATTCAAAAAAGTTGGGGGCACTAAACAAATTGTGAAAAAAAAACTGAATGCAATGATGTGGAGGTGCCAAAATATAAATTTTTTTTTAGAATAGAACATAGGATGACAGATCAAAAAATTTAATCGGGTAAATGTAAATTTTAAAGGAAAAAAAAATTGATTAAAAATTTTACAGTGTCTACAAATGCCAAATTTAAAATTGGGGAAAAAAGCAATAAGTGGCTGGAAAAAAGACTTTTAGCATTAACGAACGCGGAAGATCAATCAACACTAATTAGGGGGACTTTACAACACGATTTGGTATAAAAAAGCTACTCAGAGTTCAGTGTCTCTCGAAGCCCCGATGGTAAAGGATCACCAAATTTCCCCCATGTTGGCAGAAAGATAGTGCGCAATACAAGAATGGTGTTGCCAGTGTAAAAAGCAAAGACTTTAAATTTTTCTCTCTCAACCATACATAACATCATCAAAAGAGTCAGGGGAAATGGAAAATGTGTATTTGGGTAAAGGCCGTAAAACCTACTGGATGCTCGTGATTCCGGGCCTTAAAAGTACGCACCTCAAAAAGGAATGCCACTGTCAAGGAAATCACAGAATGGGGGTCAGGGGAAAACTTCCAAAAGCATTGTCAGTAAACAAATCCCCCATGCCATCCCGTTTCCAGCTGAAACTCTACAGTGCAAAGGAAGCCACAACTCGCCGTTTTACTGGGCCAGGGGGCATTTAAAAAGGAGTGTGGCAAAATGGAAAAAATGTTCTGTGGGAGATGAGTCACGTTTTTAAGTTCTTTATGGAAATTTGGGACCCATGTCATCCGGGCAGAGAGGAAAGGACAACTCAAGTTTTTATCAACGCTGTTCAGAATCCCGCTCACTGATGGTTGGGGTTGCATGAGGCTTGTAGCATGGGGGCCTGCATGTCTGGAAAGGCACCATTTTAAAGCAGGAGAAAGTTTAGGTTTTTAGAAAAATATGCTCCTCTGATGTATCCTTCAGGAAGACCCTGCATTTTTCAAAAAAATTTTAAAGACAGACCACATTCTGCAGCAATCACAAAAACATGGCACGTGGAGAAAGGATCCGGTATGAAAGGCCACCTGTATCCAATCTTTCACCTATAGAGAAAAATTTGGGCATTAAAGGAGGAAGGTGTGACAAAGAAGGCCCCAAGACAAGTTTTGAGGTTTTATCGACAAAGTTGAAAACCACAGTTTTTATGTTGATCGAAATTTTTTGTCATGCGATAATTTTAGGTTAAAATCTGGCATCTCTATTAATATCGGCCCCTTTCGGGTTCCCGTAATTTGGGCCCAAATCGCTTTAAAAAAAGGAGGGTGAGATGTGTGTGGCGTCATGACTGGGGTGTGTATGGTTGCGATTTGGGTAGAAAAATCATGACCTCGTTTTACATAGAAAGCCCTTCCTTTCATGATCAGTGTCCCCTCAGGTCCAGGCAGAGGACTGCGCTCGCCTCTGTCCAAAAAGCTCACGGAAAAAAAATTCATTTCTCCATAGAAAGCTCCTTTTTAGCTGTGACCTTCAACTTAGTTAGTCAGATTTTGGAAAGATTTTATGTAGTTAGGTAGGAATTTAAAAGGAGCATCTAACGCTGTAAAGTCACGGTGGGAGCGGGGGGGGGAGGGGGGGGCCCGGGCGAACACAGACAAGCTCTATAAAAAATTTACTGGATATATTTCACCAAGACTTAGTGTAGACATTGCACGCAATAGCTTTATTATTAACAGTTTTCTACTGAAATATTTCCTGGAATTGGGCACTGAACTTAATAGGATACACATCTTTTCTAGTAACTGCAGGTCTCTTTGTTAGGTGCAAACTCCACTTTTCTTTAATCAGTATACATTTCAGATAGGTGTTCTTTTTAAATTTTGCCCATTTCAGCTTTGTTGTATAGCCAGCTTGCAGTTAAATTAGAATCCAGAAATTTTGTAGTCTGCACAGGTTTGATAGGTTTGCCAAAAATACCTTTTATTATCCAAATCCCATTCAGATACGTGTTTTTCCCCTTTGGCGCACTACAGCTTTGTTCATGAGGCACCTTGCATTTAAAATGTGAATACAGCAATTTTTTAGTCCCCACAGGTGAATTGAAAGGTGCCAAAAATACCTTTTATTATCCGAATACATTTCAGATACGTTGTTTTTTCACTTTGGCGCAGTACAGCTTTGTTCAAATTTTGAGGGCACCTTGCACTTAAATGTGAATTTACAGCAATTTTGTAGTCACCACAGGTAAATTTGGGAAAGGTGCCAAAAATCCCTTTTTATTATCCGAATACATTTCAGATACGTGTTTTTTCACTTTGGCGCGGGCAGCTTTGTTGATAGATCTACTTTGCTTTAAAATTTGAATACAGCAACTTTGTAGTCCCCACAGGTGAATTGCTAGGTGACTAAAAATTCCTTTTATATCCGAATACATTACAGATAGTTTTTTTTCACTTTGGCGCACTACAGCTTTGTTCATTGAGGCACCTTGCACTTAATGTGAATTTCAGCAATTTTGTAGTCACCACAGGGAATTGAAAGGTGCCAAAAGTACCTTTATTATCCAAATTTACATTTCAGATACGTGTTTTTTCACTTTGGCGCAGGCCAGCTTTGTTGATAGAGCACTTTGCAGTTAAATGTGAATACAGCAATTTTTTTAGTCACCACAGGTGAATTAAAAGGGTGCCAAAAATACCTTTTAATATCCGTATACATTTCAGACAGGTGTTTTTTTCACTTGTGGTCAGTCAAGCTTTGTTGATAGATCTACTTTGCAGTTAAAATTGAATCCAGCAATTTTGTTTTGATTTGAGGGATTTGAGAATAGCTGTGATTTGCCGTCTTTTAATAAGAGACTTTCCAAAACTCTTCCATACCTTCTCAAATTTTTATATTTCTGAACATGGAGCGAAATTCAGGTGGTAAGCGAGCAAAGAGGGGGGTAGGACATGGAGGTAGAGGTACGAGAGAAGGTGCTCCTTCCATTGCTGGCGACAACACGCATGCCAGCGGATCGTCAGTTGCAGGACCGTCAGGCCTGTCATCGCTGTGTCAGGGCCCTGTGAATCTCAGTAACGAACAGCGTTGCCAATCTGTTCTTCAGTGGTTAATGCCACCTGCATCCAGCACAATTTTCATGTTTTGAATTTTTGGGGGCATTTTGCTGTGAAATGCAGCTAGACTACAGGTCCTATTGTAAAAAATGTGGTTTCTAACAGACATTTGTTCTTCACAATTGTCAAGAGTGGCTCAAGGGTGATGGTGCTGTCAGAAACAGGAAAAGGTAGGACACTGTTAATGCAACATATGCAAAATGACTTGTTTTTGCAAGAATTTTAACATAGTATCAATCCCTGTATTGAACAACCCATTAATTCATTAAAAAAGAGAAACAAAGACATGTGGGATCCACCCTATTTTAAAAAATGTGTTTTTCTAGAATTAAATACTAAAAAACTTGCATGTACAAAATAGCTGGTAAAAAAAATTCCTCTGAAATGTACAAGGGAGGTACAGGAAAACTTGACCAGATGTAGGTTATTCAGAGGACATGGAGTATGGAGCACGGACAGAGAACAAAGTACAGAGACAATTTCCTCCAGCACATTGAGTAAATGAGAAAAAGAATGCCAAGAAAAAGGGCACCGGGGTGGAACAGGAGCGTTAACCTCCAGTATTTCCAAGTGAAGCTCAATTGGTCCGCACTCATACGGAGGGGCAAGCGCTACCCAGGACAGGGACAGTATATGTCCAGTGAAACTAAAATTGGTGGTTGAAAGACTCCTTTTTCCGGCACTTTTTAATCTGGGGTCATGCAGGTTTGGGGCTCATGCTGTGGCCCAGGACAGGTACTGTATATTCAATGTCCGTTGAAACTAAAATGGTGGTTCAAAGACTCCTTTTTCCGGCACTTTTTAATCTGGGGGTCATGCAGGTTTGGGGCTCATGATGTGCCCCAGGACAGTCGGTATAGATCAATGTCCAGTTGAAACTAAATAGTGTTTGAAAGACTCCTTTTTCTGGCACTTTTAATCTGGGGTCATGCAGGTTTGGGGCTCATGCTGTGGCTCAGGACAGGGATAGTCTATGTCCAGTGAAACTTAAATGGTGGTTGAAAGACTTCTTTTTCCGGCACTTTTTAATCTGGGGGTCATGCAGGTTTGGGGCTGCGTTCCAGGACAGGGACAGTCAATGTCCAGTTCAAGTAAAATGATGGTTCAAATAATACTGCCTTCTGGCACTTTTTAATTTGTGGGTGATGCAGGTTTAAGGGTAATGCGTGGTACAAAGACAGGGATAGTGAATGGTCGGGTGTTTTTTTTTTCTGTGGCTTTTATAACCTAGTTGTGTTGCCTAAGATGTAGCACGTATCCATTTGACTGTTGTGGATTTTAATTCCGCTTCTCCAGCCCTTTTTGGGGTTTGTAAGAATGAAGGTGTTTGTTGCTCTCCCATAGACTTTATGGTCATCGGCGATCATCTATCATCGACCATTGAATATCTTGTCGATGATGGCCGACTATCGACCATCGACCGATGTCGATAGCCAACGTAATTGCTCAACACTACCCAAGACGATTGAACAGTTAGAGTCCTGTATTAGACATGAATGGGAGAGCATTCCTATTTCTAAACTTGAGAAACTGGTCTCCTCTGCCCCCAGACTCTGTTGACTGTTGTAAGAAAAAGGGGGGATGCCACACAGTGGTAAAAAACGACATAGTCCCAATTTTTTTGGGTTTGTTGACGCATGAAATTTTGAAACAACTTTGTTTTCACTTAAAATGATACATTCTCTCAGTTTAAACTTTTGATCTGTGATTTGTGTTCTATTCTGAATATAATATTAGATGTTGGCATCTCCACATCATTGCATTCAGTTTTTATTCACAATATGTTTAGTGTCCCAACTTTTTTGAATTGAGGTTGTAGAAAATCAAATATCACCCCCCAGTTGCTTTTTGAAGGAAGGAGGCCAAAACCTTACATGGTGTAAAAATTAAATGGACAATTTTATGAAATAAACCTGCTGGAGATTTTTTTTCAAGCAAAGTCAAACGCACATTTATGTTTCAAAAGCACTTTAGCAGCAGCAAAATGGAGCTCCCCTCTCCTTCACTACTTAATAATAAACAGCACCGCTACACACATTTGAACTTAGTCATTTCATTCACTTATCAAAGGATTCATATATTCTCTTTAAATAATCCTTTTCTTTATTTTCAACAGACGATTGAAATACAGCATAAAATCCTTCAAAGTGCTTAATCACATCGCCCATTAAGGCTTCCAATATATCATAAGTTCAGAACATTCTCACTTTGCTTGAAGAGTCCTTGTTTTTCCGATATAGCTGCCTGAGTTCATGGCGTGGTAGCAGTTTACCAGCAGCAGCAAGTCTGCCACGTTTCGGGGGCCACCCTCTTTGTCTTAAAAAAATGTCTGCACTTTTATACAGTATTTTTCTTGGAAACTGTGAGGGCAGGAGGAGTAGTAATTGGCCATGTCTAAGAGTGTCATGTGACAAGTGTGTGTATCGGGAGCACAGATTCATCTCTGCCTGTGTGCTCAGTAAGGAGAGAAAGTTCTGTTTTATGGAGCTTTCTATGAGTGGATTGAAATGGCGCTAGTAGTGTTCTCGAAGCAGAGCGCTCTAGACCTCCAAGTATAACCATAACCACATGAAATATCAAGCCATGGAACTGACTTGCGATAACAGAAGACTAACAGTTGAAAAGGTTGTAGCAAAGCTGAATGTGAGTGTTAGAGCTGTCTGTGCTCTGTTTTAAGACAGCCTTGAGTTCAGTAAGGTGTGTGCCAATTGAGTGCCTAAGCACCTGACAGAGGAGCATAAGCACAAGTGCTTAGGTGTTTGTTCTCGATCCATTATCATGAAGACGGTAACAATTTTCTGCAGCAGATAGTCACTGGTGACAAAGTATGGGTTTATCATAATGAGCCTGAAAGCAAACCGCAGATAATACAATGAAGCATCTATCATTTCCTGTAGTAAAGAAATGTAATATGCAACCATTGGCAGGAAAGTTGATGTTGACCCTTTTCTGCGACTCTCAAGGGCCAATTCTCCAAATAACTGTCACAAAAACAAAGTACTGTGCTATCCTTCAGAAAGAAGTGAAACCCACGATCAGCTGTATAAGAAGAGGAAATCTTTCAAAAGGAACTGTGCAATTGTATGACAACGCCCGCCCTTACAATGCAGCCCACAGGTTGGAAACCCTCAGACGATTAAAGCAAGCGGTAATGGAACGCCCAGTTTGTAGTCCAGATTTGGTGCCATCTGTTTTCTACTTTTTTGGACAGCTCAAAAAAGCTTTAAGAGAAAGATGCTTGATGATGATGTGAGAGCAATGGTGCATCAGTGGTTACACACTGAGCAAAATATATCTTTAGCTTATGGCATTAAAAAGTTGATACGCCAGGAAAAATGCATCACAAATATACTTATTTTTTAAATACATAAATATAAATTCAATATTATTGTTTTTGGTAAAATTGCATAAAAACACTGCAATGTTGAGGGCCATATTCATAGCTCAATGGCTGGACTAGACTGAACCCAGTAGCAGGCAGCTCCAGCCTATTTGCTACCTGTGAAAAATTAACAGGTGCAGCTAATTGCTGAGCAACAGCTCACATACCCCACTGCTAGCGGAACAGTTAGATGGTAAAAAACTGCACATTAATTTAATACCTGTTCACACCAGCATGCAGAAAAGCCACAGTATAATGCATTGAGAGTGTGTGAGTTGTTGTTTTATTGGTATTTTGCATTTGTGCAATCTCCCCATGCATTATAGTGTGGCTTTTCTGTGGCCTAGTCCAGCCATTGAGCTGTGAATATGGCCCTTAAAATTGCAGTGTTTTTTGAGTGAGTAATGTCCCATTTTTTTTTTTTGTAAATTGTTAGTGTAGGGACTCACAAGACATGAAGACCGTTGACGCCGGTTGCGAGCTTGCGTATTGGGGCCCCTGTACGAACTAATACCTCATATTTAATACTTTTCCAGTATGTCATATTTTTTATCTGCCCAACAATGCTGGGGGGTGGAGGGTGTCTGTGTTTTGTGTTGGACACCCAGAAAGTGCTGGGCAGCCCGCCTAATCTAATAGTGTGGGTTTCACTAATAAGTTGTAAGCCAGCATGGTGCACTACACGTATCTGTATTTATGGCATCCTTCCGTTTCGCTTTATTTATATGCAACTGTAGTACCAGTAACCACCCCCCTCATGCATTGAGAGTGTTTGAGTTGTTATTTTATTGGTATTTTGCTTTTGTGCAATCTCCCCATGCATTATACTGTGGCTTTTCTGCAAGCTGGTGTGAACATGTATTAAATAAATGTGCAGTTTTTTATCATTTAATTGTTCCCCTAGCAGTGGGGTATGTGAGCTGTTGTTCAGCAATTAGCTGCACCTGTTAATTTTTCCCAGGTAGCATATAGACTGGAGCTGCCTGCTACCGGGTTCAGTCTAGTCCAGCCATTGAGCTGTGAAAGTGGCAAAAAATTGCAGTGTTTTTTGAGTAAGTAATGTCCCATTTTTTATATGTTTTTATTAAAATAAAGTTACATCATCTTTATCATTTTATACTGTCTAATAAAAAAATATTCTTATTCTACACTACATTGGGTTTTCTACGTTTTCACATGACGGTAACTTGTCCACAGCCTGGTATCTAAATAGGACTGTGCACACATTGTCCAACTCAATGTATACATGTGATTATAGCAACCATGCAAATTAGGATGCTGCAAGGAAGAGATTATTTAGAGTTGCCATCTAGCATAATGCTGAACCTACAGTGCATGATGAACCTACATATATTACATCTCTTTTTTTTCTGCAGTCTTGAGAAGTGTTGTGCTGCTGTGTTATCAGCTGCCTCACTGACAATAATTAAATCAATCTGCTGCAATGTCTGCAAGGCACAAGTTTCTGCTTGCCAATCATTGCAAACCCAATGCTGTTGTTGTGCTACAATGTTACTTTCATGCTAAAAGATGTGAATAAGAACATTTTAATTATCTATCCAATTTCTTCCTAAAACAAAGCTTCAGTTTTATATAGATAGAAACGCAGAACATCTTTTGTAATGGATTTTAATATATCACAGCTGTTATCCAAAGGAGAAGAAATGTAGAAATCACATAATACAGTCATAGAACAGTATACCAGCAAACTCATAATTAATAGTTATCAGCTCCTCTATTCCACCATTTGAATTTCCTAAGGGTATATAAAGTCACCCAATTTCCTTGTTTTTAAAATGGAAGTACTTAGAAAAACACATCTCCATTATATACGTAACCTCCTAAAAAACAAGCCTTTTTTGTCACATTCACTTTTACCGCCTGCCTTCCAGGTGCCATCATTTTTTTTATTTTTCTGTCTACATAGTCATACGAGAGCTTATTTTTTTGCAGGACAAGATGTTCTGTTTAATGGTGCCATTGACCATACCATAAGATGTACTATGATGCTATGACTAGGGAGACACCTCCGAAACACTTTTGTGCTTGCTATTCTTTTGTAAACAGAAGTTTTTAGTTTTATGGATGATCAATAAAGTCTTGGATGTTTTTACGTTGAATTCCTAGATTGACGCTGGAATCTCTTTGTGTTTGCATTAATATTGAGAAGGCTGCTTCAACCTCCCCGTGCAGCTCCAAGAGTGATCTGACTATATGCAAAGTTTGATGTATAAGATGTACTGTGAAAACTCCCAAAATTTCGAAGTGGGGAGGTATGTGATAAAAAAAAGTAATTGCGCCATTTTTTGCGGGGGTTTATTTTTATCAAGTTCACTTTGCCACGTAAATAATGTGTTATTTGTATTTTGCAGGTGACTATGATCCGATGATACCAAATATGTAGAGTTTCCGTCATGTGTTTTCACGTGTCAGTACTTTCAAAAAAATAAAGACATTCTCCACTGTTTAATTTTGCGCTACAGCGCTGTTTTCTACAACCGATAACTTTTTTGTTTTTCCACCATTTGAATCTAAATAAGGGGTCATTTTTATAGACTGAAGTGTAGTTTTTATTGATAGGACTCACCTATATTGGGGTCCCCTTGATGAAATCGGGAGGTGAGCTTAAGCACTTTTGATCAAAATTGTGAACTAAGAACCCCAAATTTTCATATATCCTTAACAGAAATGCATTTTTCAAAAATTCCTATATGCCTTTGATGTTTTCTTAGTTGATGGTGTGCTGCTGACATTTGGAATGTATATGTATGTTATTGCCGCGTCAGTGTGCACCTATACTTATTTTTTTCAAAAAAAGTTTTTGGATGTGCAGAACCAAATAATGTCTTTTTAGTCTGTATGAGGAGTGGCTTCCTCATTGGCTTTTTGCACTCCGCCCATCTCCACAGGTTTTAAATCAGTGCAGGGTGTTCAGTAGTTAATCCTTTTCACTCCCTGAGATGTGGAAGTCTGAATAGGCTCCAAGAGAGATAACGTTTTAGTATTAGGACTCACCTATATTGGGGTCCCCTTGACGAAATCGGGAGGTGAGCTTTAGCACTTTTGAACAAAATTGTGAACTAAGAACCCCAAATTTTCATATATCCTTAGAAGAAATGCATTTTTCAAAAATTCCTATATGCCTTTGATGTTTTCTTAGTTGATAGTGTGCTGCTGACATTTGGAATGTATATGTATGTTATTGCCGCATCAGTGTGCACCTATACTTATTTTTTCAAAAAAGGTTTTTGGATGTGCAGAGCCAAATAGTGTCTTTTTAATTTTTTTTTTTCCTTTTACAGTGTTCATCATATGTGATGAATATATTTTAATAGATTAGACTTTTATGGACTCTGTGGTACCAATTATGTGTAATTTTTTTCTTTTTATTATTTTTTTTATCTGTAAAATGGCAAAAGGGGATGTTTTAAACATTTAATATTACTTTATTTTTGAAACTTTTTTTATTTTTACATATAGGGTACTTGTCTACTATGGGGGGCAATTCCTTGTATACCCTTCTGCATTATATAGATAATGTGCCAAGATTCCGCTTTTATTACTTATTGCATTAGGCAAGAACATGGAAGCTATGGAATCGTTCATTAGGCTTCTGTTTGACATGACCATCACTCAGTACCCCACAATCTCATCGGAGGGGGGCTTATTGAGGAGAGAAATGTTGCTCAGCCAGTGTCGAACTGGGGCACCTAGGGCCCACAGATGGAGTTGATTCTAGGGGGGGAAAAAGTTGAGCTTTTTCTGGGCCCACCAGTGGAGTTTATTTTTGGGATACACCTTACAGCTACTGTGAATCACTGTACAAGCCTCTTTCTCTGCTTTTTTGCCCTTTCTGAGGAAGTATATGCAGTTACAAACCAACTCCAGGTCTGCCATGCTCTAGGGCCCACCGGGGGCTCCAATCCCTGCTATTAGCATGGGTGTCAACTGTAATTGACAGTGGGTACCCGTCAAATGTTGGTAAGGGTTTAAAGGGGTTGTCTCGCTACAATGATTGGGTTTTAATTAAAAGATATTTAAAAAACAAGCAGCTTTGCAATATATGTTCATTACAAATGTCCTACTGATTTTGAGTTATCCCTGGTAGTAGGAGTGCATCAGCTCCTCAAATCACTATAGCAGCTGACCTGTTGATTTTTATCTCACTGGCTGTCAGTGCTGGTGACTCATCAGCTTCTCAATACAGCACAGAGCCCCTCCCGCACAGTATGAGTCTACTGTGATGCTTCTGTAGGGGAGGGGGAGGGCTCTGGCTTCTGTGTCTGTGTAGCTGTGCTGCCTGGATTAACCCTGTGTGTGCCTACTCCCTCCTGCTCTCTACACAGATTGAGGAGAGCAGAGGTGAGGCTGATCTGTGGTCAGTACAATGTGACAGCAGTGAAGTGTGTTACTATAATCACCATGTGTCTGTGGAGCTTTGACTATACTAATAGAACAGATCAGGGGGGCATGTGAACGGTTCATATCCCTCCCTGCTCTGCTGTATTAGTGACACATCGTGATTATATTAACTCATTTCACAGCTGCCCTGTGTCTGTTCTGACAGTATTTGTGTTTGTTGTTGCTTGAGATGTCCATGGAGATTTGTATGCTAAGCAGGGGGTATAGGAACACCTACATCCCCCCCTGCTCTGCTATTAGCATACACAGCTTCACAGACCTCTCCATACTCATAGATCAGCCCTCTCCCTGCTGTCTCCTGACTCTGTGGAGAGGAGCAGCAAGAGCTCGGCCACAGCAGCAACACAGTGCAGCTGATCCAGCAGTGAGCAGCAGATCTAGGCAGGCACACACAGGGTTAACGCTGGCAGCAAACCCCCTTGCATTCTCCCTGCTGTATAGAAGTTACTGCAGTCAGAGGAGGAGAGCTGTGTGTGTGCTGAGGGGAGGGGGGAAGGGGGAGGAGAAGAAGCAGACAAGAAGCACGTCCCTGAATTCAAAAATCCTATGCTGCCAGACACACTGAGGTAGGCTGAAAGCCTGTAGTGAGAACTCCTTTAAAGAGATCCTGTGACATCTCTTGACAAACTATTTCAGTTAATACTTGTGCAGTTTCTCTGTTATTCCAACTAGAAGTTTGAATACATTAACAACTGTGTGTTACCATCAGGCGGTATGTCCCTACACTGGCCAATCAGTCCTGACAAGAGGAACGGAAACTCACAGTTATTCAAGAACTTGAAAGAGGAATAACGGAGGAAAAGCACAATTAAGTTATACTACAGAAAAGATGCTCCAGAATTATTATTTCATAGGGAATATGTTGTGCTGCCTCTCTGTTAGCCCTTCTAGAAATTTCTGAATAAATTAACAACTGTTTTTAATAGTTGGGGGGAGGGTTAATCCTTACACAGTCCAAACAGTGCTGAGTCAGCATGTCTGTGGCGACACATCTATTTGACAAGTGAAATGATAGTACCCAATTAAAAATTTATTAAAAAATTTGTAGGTGGAAAAACAGAGAAAAAGCACAAAACAGAGTTATGCTCCAGCAATGATGCTCCGGAATAGTACAAGGCGGCTGATTAAATAATCCTGTCTAATAAGAAGATAGTGTAAGCTTAGACAAGACAGAGAGAACGTGCCAAACTTATCATGCTGGTTGATACATTTGGCGTATCTTTAGACATGTCTAATTTTTTATATCAACTATTTGTCATATCACATGCTATATGTCAAATTACCCTTTAGGCCACGCCTCTTTTTTTAAAGTCTTGTTTTTCCCTGTAAGCCATGCCACATGATAAATGTGTCTAAAAGAAGACATGACAAATTGTGCCAAATTTTAGTGCATTTTAAGACAGTATCTAGATGCAAACACCTTAGTAGATCTGCTCCAATGTTCACATTTCAAAAGTGGTGATAGCTCCATTTAAACTATACTGCACAACTTCTGTACATCTTTCTAAGTTTTTCTAACATTACCCTCTCCTGCTGTTACACCCTCCTCACAAAGAATCCAATTTAAATGCAATCATTATATTATCCTGCAAAAAATTGTAAAATTATTTTTTGTCCTACATTTATTCTTTAATACACAGATAGAAACACACATGCAGGCTCCCTATCTGCTAACGACAACCTCTTCTCTACCACTCTTCTTGAATTTCCTCTCTCATTCCATCCAACATATTTCTGCTAACAAGCAACTGACACAATTTGTATAAAATGCTGGAAATCTGAACAAAGAAGAAAATACTTTCTGCTTGTGCATAGGCAGACAGCTGTCAATCAGTGACTGGTGGGTGGTGGAATCGGCAGTTCATGAATCTCTTTGCAGTCTACAACTAATAAACGGTAATATTTGGAAACCTACTGCCCAAAAATGTAAGTGACCCATTGCGGAAATCAGGACCTTTGTTACTTCTTTATGGTGCCCTCAGATAAGACATAATTTCCCCAGTGACTTATTTCCTTTTATCACCCTTTTTTTACACAGGTGCCTTTAGTGAAGTGTGTGGAAATTGTAAACAATATGAACTAAAAGTGACATAAAAAATGAGTTATATGATAAACGGTAGCTGCTCTGAACCAAGCCTGAACTGGCCGCTGGGCGCCAAACACACCTCTTAATTGTATGCATGCTTTAGAATGCACATACAGTTAAAAACTATGGGCGTCAAAGCCTGTGGCTCGCTTTAGGGAATGAAGCAGGCTGCATGATGTAGTGACTTCATCATGCAGCCTATTCTTCTGCCTCTACTATTTCACTAACCAGGCTTAGCGGCCTAGTAGTTGCAGGGAGTAGCGACCTGGTGTAGGCAGCATGATGACATCAGTTGGGGAACAGAGAATGGTGAGGTGAGTATATTTTTATTTATAGGAGCTTTTATACCTTCTTACATACTGAGGGTAGCTGTACACCTACCTAATGGAGGGGCTATATACCATCCTACCTACTAAATGGAAATGTGAGGATTCTGACATTTTTCTGTGGCCAATTCTGCATTGGCTGGAAGAAGTCATTATGGTGGTCTAGGACAAAAGGAAAGAAAAAAAAGGGAAGAGAATGACTTTGATCAGAAAATTGTCATCTTTGAGTCAATGGCTGTAACTGCACTGTAACTACTTATACATCTGCAGAGCGCCTGTGTACAACTGGTAGTCACTATGTGGTGGTCACATGTGGTCATAGTCTGTCAGTTTTAATTGGTCCTTATGTAGTTGTATTATTAGGATTGATGGTTTTGGTATTGTGGGATTTTTTTTAGCAACAGTATGATGGTAGTATGTATGGTATATTTGCTCCATGTATAGGTGTATAATTTGATAACTGTATGACTCTCAGTTAGAAGTATTACATTATGATACATAACTGAATGGTTTTGAAAAGGCAAATTTGTCAGTGTCAATTTTCACTATTCAGTGTACTGCTGAGGTGAAGGACAAATGTTCAGCTTTGCTCCTCCTCCTGTCCACAGCTCCTTATAACCAAACCAATATCTCACCTTATAGAAATTGTATTAGTAAGGGCTGGGACTTATTATGGTTCTGTACAACTTTAGGTTATACAAAACTGCTATATGGTTTCTAGAGCATTCAAAGTTGCACTACTGTATATGTCTTTGCCTTTGATTTGAGGCATAAGGAGGTCAGATTCTCCAAGATTCCATCTGTAAATACAAGATTCCAAATTTAATTCATACTTAGCTTCAAACTCCAAAATTATTTAGACTGCAGACTAGAGCCCGAAATAAATGTAGATACCACACCTTAAATTGATACAGACACCAGACCTTAAAATTAATTTAGACCCTAAACCTAACCCCAAGTAAATTGAGACTGAACAACATAATACGGTTTCAAGATGTTCTGCGAGTTGAGATTGCCAGCAAGATAGTGCCTAGACCCAAAGATGTCCTGATTCTGGAGTGGAGAGGGTAGGTAAATGAAAGAGTGATTGCAGCATGGTCTTACATAATATAAACAACACTGGCCTCAGTTACAAAACTAACTCAGCTCACAGGCATTTGTTTGTTTTCTATCCATTGAGTCAAATGGAATGAATTTTTATCTATATGACCATTATTTCTCTTAACTCTGCTTTGAATTATTGTACTCTGAGGGCTCCATCACTGTGCATGGGCTGACTGGCATCCTGATACAAAGCTGAGACCTACAGATATGGCATCCACAGGCAATTTGTTTTAACATTTCTGTCAGGTTCGGCTTACCTAGAGGCAAACCAGAGACGTGGATCCTCTGGACCACATCAAGTGATGCCACGCCAGGGAGCGGAGTCTAAGTAGGTCCGGTTTTCACCAGAGCCCGCCGCAAAGCGGGATGTACTTACTGCGGTGGATTGCTACCAGGTCGCTACCCTGACGTGACTTGCTTGCGGTGGCTGCCGAGGTGTGGCGCGGTACACAATCGTGGAGCAGGCTCGTAGTCCGGGAAAAGGCAGAAGGTCGGGCAGGAAAGCAAGGGTTTTCGTGGTCGAGGGACAGAGGCAGTGGGTTTCCCATACACAGGATAACCTGACTCAATATGGAACGCTTCCTCTCTAGGCACAGGGCACTATCGATTTGGCAAGGTACTAGGAAAGGGCAGGGCTTAAATAGGATCAGCGCCCGATGAGACCAATCATCGGCGCGTTGTCCCTTTAAATTTGGCCGCAGTACCGCGCGTGCCCGGCCAGTCACAGGAGCGCGTGCCCGGACCGGAACAGGAGCGTGGCGAGGTAAGTGCAGATGGGGAGCTGCCGGTGGCGGGGTCGGAGCTGCGGCATGGGGACCGCGGGGACACCGTGACAGTTTCTTTTAAGTTCAATTGCTAGCTATAGTACACTAAAATAATGGCACACATGGAGCCTATTCATTAGTATTATTATAATTTATTTTAAAGCGCCATTGATTCCAGGGGGTTACATACATTACATAAGTCAAATGAATACAGTGATAAGTGATAATGACAATTGGCACGATAGAGGGAGAGAGGACCCTACCCGCGAGGGTTTACAATCTACAAGGAGGGGGAAAGAGACAGGAGGTGAGGGGCAGACATGTCTGTGGGGGAAAGTAGTGACAAGGTTAGTGAAGGGTTATAGGCAAGCCTAAAGGAAATGGGTTTTCAGGTTGCTTTTGAAGTGGTGATAGTGGAGGAGAGTTCTGATGTTTGGGGCAGTGAGTTCCAGAGTGTGGGTGAAGCACGGGAGAAGTCTTGGAGACGGTTTGTAAGCAGCTGATAAGGGGAGAGCAGAGGAAAGGTCCTGTGAGGAGCGGAGAGTGCGTGAGGGGAGATATTTGGAAATTGGGGCAAAAAGGATGTTGAGAGGGGAGAGGCATGGAAGCCTTGTAGGTCATGGTTGAGGTTGAATGGAAATGTTTTCAAGGGGGGAAAGGCCAGTGAAGGGTTTTGGAGGGGGAAAGAAGAGGGAGTTAGCCCAAGGAGGATTGCGGGACAGTAGAGTGGACCGGAGTAAAAGTGAATCGGGGAGGGGTAGAGTTGGATGTGAAAGGGTATGAAAATCCTGTGTGTTACTCCACTTTAGGTTTTAGGAAAAGGGGTGGAGAGAGAAATTGGGGACAGACAAAAGGGGAGGGGGGGGGTCCCGGGAGAGTGAAAAAGGGAAATGAGATACGAGGAGTTTTCCCGGAAAGAGCCAAGTCTGTGATGCCGAGGGAGGAGAGGATTTGTAGCAGGAGGGAATGGTCGACATGTCAAAAGGCAGAGGACAGGTCTAAGAGGAAGAGCACAGAGTAGTGGCCTGAGGCTTTAGCAGTTACTAGGTCATTAGTGACTTTGGTTAGGGCGGTTTCAGTAGAGTGGTGGGGTCGAAAACCAGATTGTAATGGGTCAAGAAGAGAGTTGGAGAGAGGTGGGAGGACAAACTGAAGATAGAGTGCTGCTCGAGGAGTTTGGAAGCAAAAGGGAGCAGTGAGATGGGGCGATAGTTGGACAGAGAAGAGGGGTCAAGGGTTGTTTTTTTAGGATTGGAGTGATAGTAGCATGTTTAAAGGCGGAAGACAGAGGTTAGTGATAGGTTGAAGAGATGGGTGAGGGCTGGGATGATAGAAGCACTGAGGTCAGGGATGAGGTGGGATGGCAGTGGGTCAAGACTACAGGTAGTGAGGTTTGGGTTTGGACAGTAAAGAGGAGAGCTTGTCATGAGTGACCCTGGGGGAAACAAGTTAAGGGGGAAGAGCAGGTTGCAAGGGTAGGGGAGGGTGGTGGGGACTGCGGGCTGAAGCTTTCTCTGATGTGGTTGATCTTCTGGAGGAAGTGAATGGCAAAGTCATCTGCTGGAGGGATGGGGGAGGAGGTGTTGGTGGACGGAGAAGAGAGTTGAAGGTTTTGAATAATTGTCTGGGGTTGTGGGACAGGGAGGATATGAGGGTGGTGAAAAAGTCCTGTTTGGCTGAGGTGAGTGCGGACTTAAATGTCTGCAGTGAGTGTTTGTATAAGGCAAAGTCATCAGTGGAGTGAGTTTTCTTCCAGCGGCGTTCGGCGTTAGTACCAATCATAGTCACCCTGTACTAATGCACATTACAATGCTCTTCTAGCATTACCTTTCAGTATGTTCATCATAGCCACTGGTATTAAAAAGCAGCCCTGGCTCACAAATACAAGCAGCCCACATGCAGAGCTGTCACTATTTCCAATGATGTTTGTTAGTCATCTGCAATCATCCCCATTCTAATTTGTCTGCTAATGCCAACTGCCACCCCATTACCAACAAACTTACATGCGTTTTCTTATTTCATTGATTAGCTATTAACATGCAGGGAATGGTCAATGAAGACCTTTGCTAAATATGTTACTGTGTTGATTTTGCTTTGTTAGAAAAAAAGAAGATGCTATATCCTATTAGAACATACAAGTTTATCTGGTTACCAACCACCTCTCTCTGCTCTCTCTTATCTCTCATTGCTCTCGGCATCCAGTCCATCTAAGTCAGTCAGTCCAACCACAGTGAGTCACTACCTAATGAGTCTTATTTCTAGCACAGAAGCTTTGTTTACCTAAGGCAATGCCATGTACCCTTGTACACATTGCCATTTACAAACCTTCAGCAATCATGTCAATCTAATACAATCAGTTAGGAATAGCAGAACGATATGTTTTAACACGTATCAAAACCACCCACTCCTGACCGGGAAAGGGGAGTCTAAAGGCTCCCCTTGGCTCTGTGAAATATCATGGTGAGGAAACCCCTTTAACTCAAGCAGTGCGTTAAAAAAATCTTATCTGGGGTGCACCCAGAAACTTTCTTTGATATGGTTTAGAGCTAACTGTTGCTGTCATCTAAAATGAAGTAAAGTCCAGACAGCACTTTCCAAGGCTGGCACCCTTTTTCCAAGCAAAAACATTAAATTGCAGGGGGATGACAAAGCAGAACATGACATCAGTAAAGTCCCCTTTATAAATACAGCTGCCTACTCACTCCAAAATATCCAACCCTAAAAAATAAATAATCAAACCCTGGGAAAATTTTTACTACTTCCCCCGTGTATTTTTTCTTCACCTCCAGAAGGGTTGTTTTGGGCCTGATTAATGGGGGGGTCCCACCCAGGAGTTTTTTATACTGCCAAGTGGGACCTTTTTATGTGCCTCACTGGTTTTTGACAA
The DNA here is from genome assembly GCA_025379985.1 of Phyllomedusa bahiana. Lineage (NCBI taxonomy): Eukaryota > Metazoa > Chordata > Amphibia > Anura > Hylidae > Phyllomedusa > Phyllomedusa bahiana. The sequence goes on from JAODAL010045349.1 coordinate 29,913, forward strand.
ACAGAAAAGTTCTATTTCGATTAGAACCCAATTTTGTAGATCGGTTCGAATTATTTTCGAACTCGAATTCCCCCCCCCGTTTAAAGTCTAGGGAAAGATGTTTTTTTGGTTAATTTTTTTATCCCTATACAGGGAGTAGAAGCTGGAATTAAACCACCCTTTAAAACGTAAACGGGATACGGGAACAATTAGTGAAGAAAATTTGGCTCTAAATGACAGAAAAAAATTGAGAGGCTAAATACTTCATTTTTTTCAATGGCTAATGAAAAAAAAAATTCAACAGGGGTAGTATAATAACGGGACTGTAGGGGCCCTGATCCCGGGGTGCCCAGAACCCTTTTTCACATAGGAATTTTAGGGGGTTGGGGTTTTAAAAATTAGACCCCCAAAATGCAAAACTAACTTTTTCCCCCTGGTATGATTTGAAATCCAAAACTCTGTTTTTATATACCCCTGTATTAAGCTTTGGCGTTTGTGAAAAAATTTTTCCCAAAAAACTTTTGGGGTTTGGGGAAAATTAAATTTTGTTATTTGGGGGGAAAAAGCTTTCTAACTAAAAAAGAGGGGAGTCTGTACATACAGAGAGTGGTGAAAAGGTGTTTAAAGGCAATACAGTGGGAAAAAAAATATAACATGGTCATGTGATTTCAGCACCCCTGAAGCTCTCACCTCAGCGGTGAAATTGTTGACACTTTTCTGTGCTCTCACTGATGGGGTTTATGCAAAAGGCAGAAAGCCGCTGAAAAGGGAAAATTTAAAAAAGGGTGTAGAACTTTAAATTTTCTAGAAAATTTGATCAACATTAGCCATCACACTCTAATTTAGGAGCTTATGTGACGAGTAGGCCTAAACCCCCCTGGAATTTGGCTGTTGAGGGGTTTTATTCAGTTTGGGGCCCCACAGAAGCCGCCCAAGAGGGTCTAGTGTTTCTGTAGAAATCTAAACCTTTGTGTCTATATGCCAATGACAGTCACAGGGAACTGTAGCTGTAGATTTATCGGAACACTGTCCGTGAGCTAGTGGTCATAGAAGTGGTTGTAGTGAATGATACAACATAAAATTAGCTTGTAACTTCCACCTGTGGTGGTGATTTTTAGTATTAAAAGAAGGTGCACTACAAACAGGCTTTAATAAATCTAATGTTCCGGCTACAGCTCTGAAGGATCTGGTGACATACCTATACATTTTTTAAGCATTAAATTGCAGGTTCTTGAGCACAAAATTGCTATTCCATATATACACTCCCACTTATATGTATCTGTAATATGTAGTCTATGGAGCCCCACTATGACTCTTTTGTCATACAGTGCATGCTCCAATGGATGCTGTATCACAGAAGTGCTTCTACTGGAGAATATTTCTGCAACAAGTTGCTAAACAGAGGTACTAAATGGCAACGCATTGAGTGTTTTTGCTGGATACCTCATGTGTCTATGAACCTGTTCTTCTGCAGTTCATACTACGGCCACCAGGCCAAAAAGGGCAAGTCGGCTCAGACGGGCCACCCCGATTTTCATCTGGGTGTTCTAATGTTCTCACCTAGGTTTTGGCTCAAAGAACAAAATGTTTTAAAATTTTTTTGAATGTGGTGCGGGCACCCCCAAAACACACCCAAATCTTTTCACATTAAAAATGTCGCCCTACTTCCACCCAAGTTGAATGTGACCCCGTTCATCACTATAGAACAGGTTACTAAAGCTTTTTGACACCAATTTAAAATGCACAGCCCCCTTCTTACATTCGCACTATGGGCCACAGTATGAAACAGTATAGGTCTAAAACTCATTTTTTTGCCCATAGTAACCTCTGGGGAAAAAAGTGAGTTTTAGACTTAAACAGGTTCATACATGTGGCACTATGTGAGCATGAGGTCCTAAAAGTAGTGGTGTTGACAAGATTTATTCAAAACTGCTGACTTCCTTTAAAAGTTAGAATGCATTCAATTGGGCTATAAAATAGTAGTTTTCTTTGCTTGATTTATTTGAAATTGGTTATAATTTTAAGTCCTCAGTGATTCAGGCAATTACAAGGAAAACGTGCTCTGCAGTTTAGCGGAATACAACATCTTCAATTTGAATAATTTTATCAAAGAGCCCGTTTTATT